>VZSF01007611.1:0-39471 GCA_013398295.1 Chionis minor | reverse complement strand
TCTATGATTCTATGAATTTAACAAATTAGCCTTTAAGGGAGAAAATTATTTCATCACATTAGACACTAAGCAGTGTTTAATTTTATCTTCTTGCAGAGGTTTCACAGAATCACATAATCATTCAGGAAGGGGCCCTGAGAAACGTATCCCCCTGCTAAAAGTTGTGTCAGCTAAAGTAGGTTGCTCAGTACCTTATACTTATACCTTGAATACGTCCAAGGATACCAACCCACCTTAGGAAAAATAGTACAGACACCAATCCATAGCTTCTCTGGTCCATTTGTTACAGTGTTCAACAATTCCCAGAGCAAAAACTATTTTCTTATGTTCAAGTAAAACTTCCTGTATTTGACTTCATGCACATTGCCCATTGTTTGGTCACTAAGTAACACAAAGAGTCTGACTCTTTAGTACCCCAACATCAGGTATCCATACATACTGAGAAGATCCCATGGGCCTTATCTTCTCCAAGCTGAGCAGTCCCATCTCCCTCATCTTCTATTCACATGACAGATTTTCCAATCTCTTCATCATCTTCCTGGCCCTTTGCTCTGGACTTGCTCTGGTGTGTCCATATGTCTCTTGTACTGGAGAGTCCAGAACTAGACACAGAACACAGCGCTTTAGATGCAGCCTCATCTGTGCTGTTTAGATGGGTAGGATCACCTCCCTTGACCTGCTGGCAGTGCTTTTCCTAATGCAGCCTAATGCAGCCCAAGCTTTTTGGGCTTTGTTGCAGGGGCACATTGTTGGCTCATGTTCAGTTTTAGTCCACCAGTACCCTGAGGTCTTTTTCTGCCTATCTGCTTTCCAGATAGCCTTCCCCCAGCGTACACTTGTGTATGGGATTATTCTTCACCAGGTGAAGGAATTTCCCTTTCCCCTTGCTGAACTTCATGAGGCCCCTGGCCGTCCATTTCTCCAGCCTGTGGAGATCCTCCTGAATGGCAGCATGAACACCGAGCATACCAGCCACACCTCCTAATATTTTACTCTCATCTCAGTTGAAAAATTAAGACTCCTCCAAAGGCAGTTCACCACATCTGTACTGGAACAAAATGAATGGTCTCCTGAGGATGCCTGTCTCTCACCACTGATTACTGCTGTGCCTAGATGACTAGCTTGTCCTATAGAAAGACATTTCCAACTGGCAAACTTAGACAAGGTGAATTTATGCTGAGTGCCTACATTATGTGTCAAAGTAAAGAACAACGGGAAATCCGAAACTGTATAGTTAGGTCATCAAAAGCGAACTACACTTTTCTCAAACTTTGTCTTTTTAGTAGTGGAAGTCTTTGATTCAATTCTAGTATAACATTTGTCACACACAACATATTTAAATTTCATACAGTGAAAAAAAAAAAAATCTTCCCATTCTTATTTACTTGGTGTGGCATTAGTATGTCAATTCAATAATTCAATTTATCTCCTTTTAAATTTAATTAACCTGCTGTCAGACAAATACTTATTTACTGAACTTTTTCTTCTTCAAGGGTGTTGAAAGGGAAATAAACAGATGTGTCCACAGTGTAAAACTTATGTTTGTCATTTAGCTGGACAGAATGGATGATTTTCAAGACATGAGAAAAATGCATATACTCATTACAGTCTACATATTCCCACAAACAAACAAGTTTTTCTGTTTAGGTATCTGAATTACACCTACTCACGTATAGTTAAAGTGAGTTTTGGCTTATCAACTCTTACACGTTCTATTTGACTTCATATTTTTTCTAGTGCTCATAACTGGCACATGTTACTCCTTCAGACTAAAATCTGCAGACTAGAATCAGTATTGTCAGTATAGATCACAGAAATCATAAAAAATGCTTCAGACTATCACAATAATTCTTACAAATCATTACATATTTTAAATTTTAAATCATGAATACTTCATAGAATCATAGAATCATACAATCATACAATCATACAATCATACAATCATAGAATAGTTTGGTTTGGAAGAGATCTTTAAATGTCATCTAGTCCAGCCCCCTGCAATGAGCAGAGACGTCTTTGACTAGATCACGTTGCTCAGAACCCTGTCCAACCTGACCTTGCATGTTTGCAGGGATGGGGCATCTACCACCTCTCTGGGCAATCCGTTCCAGTGTTTCACCACCCTCACTATAAAAAATGTCTTCCTTCTATCTAGTCTAAATCTACCTTCTATTAGTTTAAAGCCATTACCCCTTGTCCTGTTGCAACAGACTCTGCTAAAATATTTGTGCCCATCTTTCCTCTAAATCCCCATTAAATACTGAAAGGCTGCTATAAGGTCTCCCTGGAGCATTCTCTTCTCCAGGCTGAATAACCCCAACTGTCTCAGCCTGTCCTCACAGCAGAGGTGCCCCAGCATTCTGATCATCTTTGTGGCCCTCATCTGGACTCAGTCAAACAGGTCCCTGTCCTTCTTATGTTGGAGGCTCCAGAGCTGGACACAGTACTCCAGGTGGGGTCTCATGAGAGTGGAGTAGAGGGGCAGAATCACCTCCCTCGTCCTACTGGTCACGCTTCTTTTGATGCAGCTCAGGATATGGTTGGTCTTCTGGTCTGCGAGTGCACATTGTTGGCTCATGTCCAGCTTTTCATCCACCAGTATGCCCAAGTCCTTCTCAGCAGCACTGGTCTCAATTCCTTCAACCCTCAGCTGGTATTGATACTGGGGATTGCCTGGTACTTAACTGCCTTCTAATTTTAAATTAATTGTACTTGTACCACATCAGAATGAAAACCAGAATATTTTATTCTGCACTTCCCTACCAATTCATTTTGTAGCTTCTTCATCGATGTATAAAATGATACATTTAGTACAGCATGACACCTTTTTCCTGGCCTTTCTCTATGCTTCCCCTCTTTCAACAGCTGAGGATGTCCTCGTTCTCCCATTGTATAAATGACAGCTTGGTGTGTAAGGACAGAAAAAAGGAAGTTGTCAAGGGAAGAACACTAAGTATCTGAATAATTTTTCAAAAGATGTGAAAGAAAAAGCACTATACAGCTTCAGTGGGACCTTGCTGCTGTGTCTCTTAAAAAAAAAAAAATATCAGCCACTTTGCCTGTATAATTCTTTGTCAAAAAACTACATGGCTCCTAAAAGATGTGTTTCACTCTACAGGATCTCTGTTCTTTTCTGTGAGGTGAGGTTAAAAAAAAAAAAAAAGCAGTGCAAAGACTGTTTATCTCATGATAGTCTAAAAACTATTTTCAAACTTCTAAAATCTGCTGTAGTTTGATAAATAGATTCATGTGAGGCCCTGAAAGATTGTCCTGAGTAAAAAGGGAGCTAGAGCATCCGTAGCCTTTTTTACAGGCATCACATGACACAATGCATTTGGTCACAGTCCCACAATGTTTTTGCAGCTATTCGAGTGCATAGCTTCCTCTTCCTACACCACCATTTCAGAGACCCTCAGGAAATCTCAGCACAAACCAGGATTGCTGGCTATAACGGTTCCTCTATTTGCCAGCTCACTCATTAACTCATTTGGCAAAGCTTAACTCTTAAAAGTATGGAGAGAAGAGGATAGCCTACTGTCTATTGCTGTCACATGTAATTTACTGCATGAGATGCTACATGTACACTTAGAGAATCCAACATTGTTAATCTGAGGTGATTTCTAAGGCAATGGCAAACAGAGCTGTTTCTGTTTTCTTTTCAAAAATAACTATGCTGCAAATCAACTTTGTCAAGAACTGAAAAAGCAGGAGAAGTCAGATTTAGGATTAACAGATTAATTGCAAATAATACAGCCTGCCCAAGTGCTGTAGTAACAACTGGTGTCTGCAAACATGGGATTTAATGTGCCAATTTGTTTGGATGCAGATGTGGAAAAAAAAAAATATGTAATTTTGCCAGGCTCAGTGGTAGAAGTTACACAGAATTTCTCCTCAGGAATGTATGTAACAGGCAAGCTAGTTCAAATCATGTTCTCCTCCTGTCTCCCCTCTTAAGAGAGTGCTGTGCATGCTCTAGATAACATCCCATGCTCTTGATTCTGTGACTATGCAGACCTCCATCTACATTCTGGATGAATTTTGCCCTACTTCCCAGTGAGTATCAATTATATATTACAGTGTATAGGATATAATTTTTGATAATAACTGATTTTCAGTTAGATAGTATTTCATATTTTCCACAGTGGCATTCAAAACTGATTATTTGTTGTTTGTGGTTTTTGTCTTTTTTTATAAAAGGTAAGGGATGTAAGCAGGTGAATTTGTGTAACTTATTTAAAATGTCTCATTCCATTCCTCAGATACAAACAGATTATGCTCTGGAGATGTATCCAATGCTGATTGCTAACATGCACCTCAGTGAGCAAGAACCATTATAATGTATAAAACCCAAGAAGTTGCCAGGGACATTGTTAATGAGGAAAGAACACACTGCTGAAAGGTCCTCACTCTGAAGTCAGAGATACAGTTAAGGCTAGAGTTGATTACACCGTGCTCTGAACTGTCCTAATGGGTTCCTGTAGAAAAGATAACAAGAGAAGCTGGAAAGGGCTCTGCATGAGATCTTTTCATCCTTTGGATCTAAGGTGAAGAAAGAGATCAAGCGCCCCTTAGTCAAGGGTGGTTAGCAAACTTGATGATAAATCTCCATCAGACATTCAAATGTTGAGCAAAACACATATGGAGACCAAATTACTTGGCACTGGGTTATCTGGCTCTGCAGGCATATAGCAAACAAACAAACAAAAAAAAGTGAGATTTTTGGGAACACTTATTTGCTGGCAAATAAAAAAGACGGCAGAGATGGCATCTTTTTGTCTTCTTTTAAACCAAGTAAGAATTTGATTGGGATAACGATACCCAGAAGAAAAGCACCTGTGTCTAAGGAAGGGTTAGGGATAATAAGACTGTGCACTGTGAAGTATTCATTGAACACTCAGAAGTGATCAATCAGCAGAACAAAAATTTGCTCCTAGCCTTGGATTCCTGGTATTTTTCTCAATATATTTTGGATACCATGTCATCTCTGAGAACGAGGGAAACAGTCTTTGTTCAAGCCAGGCCTCTGACAAGTTTTTTTGAAAGAAAATATCACCACTCTAACCTAACATCTAAATCCAGTGTTTGGCAATAACTTTCTCTAGCAGGGATTTTAATCTCCCAAAGTATGCCAAGATCCTTTTGAAGATGTCTTTTTACTCAATCCGTACTCATTCTTATAAATAATTCAAACCAGATTTATTTTTTTTTTCTATACCTGTTTTCAATCTTTTAAGTCTTTGTCCAGTATCAGGACAGTTGCCCACTGCACCTAATTTATGTTTTTGAAAAATACTGCTGCAATCTTATCAATTTACCTTCTTCTCTCAAGACAAAAAATTGCTCTTAATATAATTCTGTTTTTTCCACTCACTGTTGCAGTGTCCCTACCCCTGATCATATTGACCATATATTTCTGAAGGTTATCTTCAACCTCACTAACAACACTTTTCAACTCATGATTTACACTAATTTCTCTTTTTTGTTCTTTTTATACATTTACACATATGCTCCTACTCTTATACATGCATACAGAGCTTTTGAATGCAAGCTTTAAAATGCTGGGTATGATAGCAGTACCATCAGAGGGCAAAACAGAATGATAACCAATTCTCTGTCATTTTATGGCTTGTGTGATTGCCAGTGCTACATGGCATACCAGTTCATATAGATATATTTTTGATCATCTAACAAGTTGTATTTTTATTTTTTGTTGTCTGAATCAGATTATTTTTTTGCTGAAGATGCTTTCTTACCTGCAAAATTTTAATTTGTTGTTATATAATGAAATTCTTTTAAATTAGTTTAAAAGTACATATATCTTTTCTCGCTCAATTTCATCATAATTTTTGACACTGTTAAAACATCTCTGCTTTGTGGGACATATTTTTTGTCTTCCTTTTTCATTGCTTGTCACAAGAACTTTCACTTATGTTTCAACATTTGAGGATACAAAAGGCTAATCTGTGAAAGCACTGTACTTCCATGCTGAAAATATTTCCCTGCTTTTCTGTTGATTAAGAAAGCATATGACGAATACAAAAGAAGAAAAATTGATCGTCATCTTTGAACACTCAAAGAAGAAAGATTCAGCTGTTTTAATCAACAGAAAAATGCTGGTCTGGATGATTCAATGAGTGCAAGTAAATAGAGGAGATTTATTTTCACTGGAGGCAAGGATGAGGAATGACAGTTTAGCTACCCACTTGCATATATATCCACCTAACCGACATGCACCTGTCTAATTCAGATGCAGGTCCTTTTTCTGTTAGTACATTTGCTTTGGTTTTGCAGGTGAAGGAAACCATAGGGGAGATGTTTAATTGAACTCTGGTGTGGAGGACAGACACAGAGAAAGCAGAATGGCTTCCAGCTTTCACTTACAAATTAAACAAAATCCTCAGGGAACTTTAACTGGCAGACATTTGGAGGAAATTAAATGCTAATGTGTTCAGTTGTACTTTTTACACCCACAGACCTCTAATATATAAAGACATTAACTTCTCTTCTGTTACAGCAAATTCATAATATATGCACAAGGTATAAGGTTAAATCTTATGAAGTAAGGTAAAAATTCAGTATCAAATCATGCACTTGCAATATAACATGAGCCCAGACATTTTCAGCCTTAAACTGTTTAAATAAATGATTAACACTTTTTTTATGTGCAAAAATATGGCACTATTGCAGAATTAAAGAAGGTCCTTGTTGAATACCACAATGTGAATTATGCCCAGGAGAATACAGTAAATGATGTTCTGGGATGGCATAAGAGCTCTTATGCATAAGTTTTCAATAACTCCATCCAGAGAAGAAAAATGTTTTAAGTATTTCCCACTTAAGAGCTTTGAAAAAGACTTCAACAACTCAGAAGAAAGAATATCTACCAGTGACGGCCCAGGGCGAGTGCTGGTCACTGTGGTTAGAAAGCTCATGTGCTTTGTCATACCATTCTTTTTTTGTAGGTTAGGACAAATGTGTGCCTTTTTATAAATGACAAATTATGGTATTATTATGTAATTTTTGTTAGTTTTCTAAGCTGTCAGAAGGCTAGTATCTTTAGAAGACAGCAGCATGTAAACAGTCAACTTAGGAACTAATTGTATGGCAAAATGGTTTGGGAAAGCATTGGATGACCACATCAACAGACTTCTAGAAACCAGTCAACAGCTGAATGTATAAAGAGGTGGTGAATTATATAAATCGTATGCTTTAAAATAAGAGGGAAAACAATGGAATTTAAAAGGAAAAAAAATCAGTTGTTTTGATTTTCTGCGGAGAACAAAAAAATCCTGCTGTTTCCTTAGAAATTTAATATTAGATACTAGCTGAAAACCCTACTGAGTTCTTCCTTAAGCTTAAGAGACGTCTGAAAGTAGGATTTGTGTGACCTAAATGTTATCTATACCTGAACAAGGCTCATTTTGTAGTCAGTGAAGAGAAATAGCTATTGAAAAGAAAACTTAGATGACTAATTTTTAGATTTTTAACACTAACTGAGCTGACTTATGTCCCAAGTTCTTACTAACGTTAATGCTTGACATTATTGACTTGCTTGGTATGGAAACTGGTAGCAGTTACCATAAGTTAGGCCTAGTTAAAAGCAGTCTTGGCATATGTGGATAAGCTTTAATTGACCCTGTAAGAAAAGGCAGTAGTTAAGCAGACAAGTAGCTTAAACATAAACCTTTGAAAGTTGTGACTGTTGAGATCCTTTGAGACAGGAAGACTGAATATCAGCACGAGTCATTTGTTGGGCATCCAGTGAATCTGAACAGGCCAGTCGAGATTTGGGTATTCTTTTCCCTATCCCATCACGGACAATGTCCAGAGTTGGTCAGGGAGAAAACCTCAGGTACCCTATTGCCCTGCAACAGGGCCAGGACTACCTCTGACTTTCAGAGATGCCTGAGAGGAGAAGATCACTTGAAGTTAAAGGAGGACACATGGCTTATCTGGAACCCCTGTGCTGGCCCTCCAGTCTCTCCTGGACTTCACATTTTCTTGCAAAGAACAGGAAAGTCATGAAATTTGTAAAATTTTGTGTATCTGTGAGGAAAACATTTAGATATCTGAATCCACTCAGTCTCCACGCCATCATTTGGTCTGAAATCACAACAAAACCACAGCTTGTTTCTTAAAAACATCACATGGTTGCAATATAGAATACAGACAGGTTGTAAATTTGAGATCGGCTTTGTTTAGTACGACACATATATATGCTGCAATAAATTCATTACCATGTAAATTATTTATTCTTGAACAGGTTCTCAGACAGCTAGCTTTAAGTTGGTATACATAGCTACATGGTTTCACCTACAGACCTGAATCAGTAGCTCCCATGTTTCAGTGCATAACTTGCCCACTTATATTTCACATATTTTGTAGGCTTGCAGTCACTGATCTGTAACTTCTAGCAGTGTTATAAATAAAGATTAGGTGTTTCGATGTTAATTTTTTTTAATCTAATCCTTTGTAAGCACAGAAAACTAAAAGAGAAACTTATGGTAGAGACCTTACTAGAATGTTAAAACATTCTGTAGATATAAAGTAATAACTGGGGGGGGGGAATGTCTACTGAAAATGCTGTAGGCAAAGTTAATGCAAAGAAGTACAGTCAATATATCTAGATACAGAAACATCCAGGATAAGTACATATTAGTGATTCTGCACAGCTTTGTTGGATTTTTGCCTCAGCTTGGTCCTCTCCCTGAGCCAATCAAATTGTGAGACAATTTGATTGACTGGCCAAAAATTATCTTTGCCTTACTGGTAGCACATCTTTTATTCTGGCCTCCCACTCCTGTTGCTACCAGGCTCAGTTTCTTGCACTGTCTGCAAACAGAACCCTCAAGGTGGTCATTGTTCCTTTTGCTCTTGCTTACTAATAAAGCACTCAGGTGTTGGAAGTGGATTATTTTTAGGGGAAATTCAGAATTTAAAGTCTAAATGCACTAAGAAAGCATTTCTTAGTGCTAGAAATATATATGCTACTAAAAGCAAAGCAACTTATTTTTTTTTCCACATATGTTACACAGAAAAAAGTGTGCAAAACCTAAGCACATCAACTAAGAAAGCAAATTGCAGGGTGCATTTTTTCCTTTACCTTGTATCCACATCAAGGATCTTTTTCCTCAGCAACCAGGATACTGAGTGGCACTGCTCATACACTGTCTTTCAGGTTAATAATTCTGATAATGGTTTCATCCAACAAAGTTATCAGCAAGAGTGAATTCATTTTAATGCTTTTTAAGAATACTCTTGATTTTCTCTGCAAATTAAATCTCACATCAAAATAGGCTAAACTCTAGCCCACTCCCACAAGGTATGTTTTAAAATACTAGACCAGTTTAATAAAGTTGAAGGACTGCTATAACTTTAGAATTTAACCATAGTAGGTAAAGAGAATATTGTAGAGCATCATTAATACACTACATGTAATAGCTCTTCCACAATTAGGAACTTGAAAAAAATTCTTCACTTGAAGAACATCAGTGGTATTCCAAATAGGAAAACAGGAAGGCTTGTTATGTTTCTTTGATATCGAAATATCTTCTTGTTCACAGAAAGATATTTGCTCTACTAGAAGTTTCCAAACTTCCCACATCCCTCAATATTCAAAATATTTAATACTTTAATTCTTGAGTAGTTATTCTCCCATAATCATGTGAATTGTGCCTTCATTGAAGCTGAGATGCTAGCCAGTTTACTGGAAGCCATCCAATGGCTACTTAGCAGAACCCAGCAAAGATTTATGAAAAACTATTTCTTATAGTACAATGTTCATTCTTGGAAAATGTCAATGAGTTAACTGGTTTATATCAGAAAAGTGAAATTAATATTGCAAGTCATAGCATATTTCAGATTTAGTTACAGCCATGTACTGTCATCCATAATTATTCATTTTGAGGTCAGGCATATATGCATTGACTTTACTTTTGCTTAGGGATCTTATTTCCCATAGAACTTAGCAGTTACTATAGAAAAGTATACAAAAATTGCTGAGGAATGATCGTGAATTTTGGTAGTTCATGTACAGTTTAATTACTTTTCAGGAACTTATGATACCAACTTGTTGCAAACCTAGTCATGCAGGGTGCAAAGAATATTTCTCAAGAAGACCTTTCCATTTCAGGAGTTTCTCTTTCATGAGATTCTGAAAAAAGTCTGGAACTCAAGATGTAAAGAAGCTTTGAGAATTATTTATTAACCACTAGCTCTGAAGATAATATACATTTATCTGGACAAAAGAATTAATATTCATGACATTAGAAGCATGGTCACATACTAGAGTTTGCATGCCATGGTATGCAAATATAAGTAATTTTATTGAAAAGCATATGATTAAAATGCAGGTAGGCTAAATGTACCTTTTCTTCTTTGCAGATTGCAATGCATTTTGTGATCCAGAGGATTAAATAATAACTTTGCCTACAGAACTTCACAGGAGACCTCCAGAGAGGCTGAGTTGTCTTTTAGGAGAAAGAAAGGACGATTTCTTTTTCTTGACTTGAAAGACAGAATAAGCATTATCTCCAGGGCAGACTTGCAACCCATAAATATGGTTCCTCAGGCTGTGAGAAAGACTAGACTGAAACTACAGTACTGTCAGCCCACATATTCTGCTCTAGGTAGTTCGAGGCACTTCTGTCTCTGTGCTGCATATAACAGAGCTTTTTCTGAGGCACCTAAGTATCCACAGGGTATATATTTTGCTTAAGGTCCAATGATGTAAAATTGAGGAGTTGCAGCATCAGCTCAGGATTCCCCTCCCAAATCACAAGAAAATGAATCTTTTCTTTCAAAATCCCTGTTTTTATATGGCCTGTTTTATTGGAATCAAGAACCAGCATTGTCCATCTCCAGTAAAATATCCCAGTCGCAAAGTCATTGAGCTCTCTTTTCTTTCTGTTCGGTATTCCCTGCCTCGTCTAGAAAAGGGAGATATAGTTGATTTCCATGTTGGCTAGGTAAATGATCTAACTTCTGGGTGGTAGAACCTCTTTCTGACTCAAAGCATGTATTTGGGATGGGGACACATACATGTACTCACATAATTTGTAGTCATTCCTTGCTTTTAAAATTCCCACAGGAAAAAGCCCCACTAAAAATGAATCTAAACAAATTTATAGACTAAAAATGCCATTCTGTGTTAATCTTTTTTTTTTTTCCAATACAAGCTTTGCTGACTCAAGTTACTTCACATGCTATTAGCTGTCAATATCAGTATTAGGAAGGAAACTATTACGTATTCTGATCTGGGGACTTAATTTAGTATTTCTATGGGACTCTGCACAGCCCTGTGTTATACAGATTTACCAGCTTGCTCAGAGATCTTAGAACAGCACTGTGCAGATGTTACAGTTCACTTCACCAGAAAAATTATTCTTCTTGGTGGTTAGAACTCCAAGCAGAACTGGCCCTGAATCAAAGAGATGAGCTACAGCTGGAGAAGTGATGGGACTGGGTCTGGGAGCTCCAGGGATAAGGGGAAAAAGCACTGAGCAGAATCTACCTGTAGTATTGACTGGGCACAAGTATCACAGAAGATTCTTTATGTCTGTATATCTTAGTTTTCACTAACCAGAGTAAATTTTTTTTTCATTTTGTTGACTTTCTGTATATTCTATTTTGTAATCTTATGAAAATAAGCTAATGAATAGAATCAAATCCTTCCAACTCACCTTAAAAAGCTCATTCCTTTTGAATGGATCCAGATACTTGTAAGGACAATAAAGCACACTTCTTCATCTTGCCCTCTTAGTCTACTCTTTCAGTGCTATACTTACGCTGATCTAGAATGACCTTTGTACCTAAAGATC
This sequence comes from Chionis minor, assembly GCA_013398295.1. Classification (NCBI taxonomy): domain Eukaryota; kingdom Metazoa; phylum Chordata; class Aves; order Charadriiformes; family Chionidae; genus Chionis; species Chionis minor. The sequence goes on along the minus strand of VZSF01007611.1, from coordinate 27,652 downwards.
ATTTCATGATTTCCACAATTCATTTTATGCAGACCACTACTGACTTCTGAACTGCACCCATCAGTATTGCTTCTATATAATGTGATGGTTCATGTCCTTGATTATTTTTTTTTAATCTTGCTTGAAAAAAATCTTTCATAAAACATATCTAAAAAAGTATAAACCAGTAGTGTTGTTGAGTACAGTATTTTGGGCTCAGCTATCCGAACTAAGTGTCCAGTACTATTTGAGAAGTCCCAGGGTATCTAAGACATACACCTTGAGCTGGAAGCTGTGACACAGGAGGAAAATGAGTGTTACAACCTACTGTAGAAGCAGATGGAAGCCAGCAGAAAACCCCAGTTGACACTGAAATTTTTATGCCAAGGCACCCAGGTCAGTCCCAATTGAGGACAACACTGTGCAGAACATAAGACTTCATTTGCAACAAAATACATTAAAGTCTATTGCCTCTTTGTTTTATACCCACCTCTATTTCTGTGGGCTTTTTAAAATTTTTTTCCACTGCTAATGTGTTTCATGTTTTCTAAAATGGATTTGGTAATATTCCAGATATATATTAAATTCCTGACTTGTCCTGTCCATTTCCCATTCTGTTTGCTAACATTTTAAACTGCTTTGTTCTCCATCACTTATGGGACAACTATGATTTCAAACAGAAAGAATAATAACAACCTAATTCTTTGCACTGTATAATGCTCTCTGGTTATTGAGTTAATAATATAGCAAATAAGCCCAGTCTTTCACTTGTTAAAAACAATCCAGTTAGCCAAATTTCAGGAAGCCATCACTAATCAATGGGATGAACAATCAAATAAAGAAGTAATGACAGTCTATGCTATTCTTAACAGCTAGAGCTTCTGGTGATTTTTCAAACTCTCATGCTAGGCTTCCTTTGATTTCAAAACAAGTTCAGTGCTCAAAGGGCTAACATGACTGGACCCAGAAAATTTTTCCTTATTCTTTTTTCTAATCAGAAATATTAGACATTCAATTAAATTAAATCATAACTTTAATATCTATGATTCATGTCTACTTACCACATTCACTTTAAATTTTCCTGTATATACAAGTATGTATGCATACAGAATAACCTTATATATTTTTGTCTTTCTGTTTCAGTGGAACTTCTTCCAGTCAAGTGTTATCTGGATTAAGTATCTACTCTTATCACCTCTCATTAAAACTGTGTGCGGACCATTACTTGGGAATATACACATTTTTCTATATAGGAAATAGAATTTATCATTGGTTATGAGATCATGATTAATTTTTGTTTATAGTTTATTATAGATTGCATACACTTTCCACAACAACAATGGTTTTAAATGTAATAAATAATAATAACAATGTTGGATTTTATCTTGCCTCTTTCTACAAAAATAATTAGAGGATCAAAATTGAAAAGAAACTACAGAAATGTGGAATAGTGACAGCTGAGTAGACCGGGGAAGATGAATTGCTACATTGCTTTTTAAGCACAGAATTTTTAAGACTGATGCTATGTTCAACTGTTCTACAGGCTTCTTTGGCATGCAAGTTACCCATGGATTCCAATACTCTGCTTTTGTAGAATCCTGGTAAGGATTATGAAAATATTGATAGGAACAAATATATGTTCTCCAGGATTTCTGTAGGGAAAACATGACCAGAGTAATATGCAATGCACTCTTTTCCAGAAGCTGCATTCAGTTTTGACTTAATGACAAGGAACCGCCAATATATATCAACGATGGAAAAATGGAGAAGCTGACAGCCATATGTATACATTGACAACTGGGAAATACAAGAAATTTGTAAAGGAAACTAAATGTATTCATGGAACTTCTAAAGCAAGTATTAAGACTAGTAAGTACTAAACTACATTAGAAACAGAAAATATTATAACACTGATATATGACCTAAAGTTGACACAGATGGCCAATTCATCAATCAGTCATAATGCAGCATGTCAAAACAGTACAAGAATATTTCTGTTTGGAGCAAAGCCAAGTGAAATATTCCACTACAAGTGACCAGAAAGTACTTCCTATCCCACGACTAAATAAAATGATGTTAAATGTCAGCTGTTAAATGTTTTAAATCCAGTTTAGATCCAATTTTTAAATTATGAAATATAGGCATTGAATTTCACCACAGTGCAAACTGAAAGGCTGTAGTAAGATAAGTCAGAATATATATGCAAGTTAATCAGACTAACTTTCAGGGAAGAACATAAAAATTATGAGTCAAGGTGCACTCTGGGTGACTGATGGTGATTCTTTAATAAATTTCAGACTTCAGTGTAAAGTCTGGGGAATTTGGACAAGCTATTGTTCGCCACAGCATTTTAAAAGGGAAACTGGTTGACCAAGGCAACTATGGATCTGTTAGCTTCACAACCATCTCATAAAAAAGCAAGAAAAAATCAATATGCAATATGCTCTATAAACACCTAACAGATGACAGTGAAATCCCTGTCAATTTTGCAGAGCTTATATATATTTGTCTTCTCAGACAAGACTTATTCATATGTGTGTTCTGATATGCACTCATGTTTATGTGTAGGTATGATCATTTATATAGGTGCATATATTCATATATAACATCATAGAATCATAGAATCACCTAGATTGAAAGGGACCTTTAAGATCACTGAGTTCAACCATCTACCTAGCGCTGCCAAGTCCATCACTAACCTATGGCCCTCAGCATCAGGTCTACCTGTCTTTTAAGTACCTCCAGGGATGGCAATTCCACCACTGCCCTGGGCAGCCTGTTGCAGTGCTTGACAACTCTTTATGTCAAGACATTTTTCCTAATATTCAACCTAAACTTTCCCTGGTGCAACTTGAGGCCATTTCGTCTCATTCTGTCACTTGTTACTTGGGAGAAGAGACCAAACCCCACCTCACTACAACCTCCTTTAAGGTAGCTGTAGAGAGCGATAAGGTCTCCCCTCAACCTCCTTTTCTCCAGATTAAACAATCCCAGTTGCCTCAGATGCTCCTCTTAAGACTTGTTCTCTAGACCTCTCACCAGCTTTGCTGCCCTTCTCTGGACACACTCCAGTACCTCAGTGTCCTTACAGTGAGGGGCCCAAAACTGAACACAGTATTCTAGCTGGGGCCTCACCACTGCCGAATACAGGGGGACGATCACTTCCCTAGTCCTGCTGGCCACACTATTTCTGATACAAGCCAGGATGCTGTTGGCCGCCTTGGCCATCTGGGCACACTGCTGGTTCATATTCAGCCATCTGTTGACAGGTCCTTTTCCGCCAGGCAGCTTTCCAGCCACTGTTCCCCAAGCCTGTAGCATCGCATAGCGTTGNTTCGTCTCATTCTGTCACTTGTTACTTGGGAGAAGAGACCAAACCCCACCTCACTACAACCTCCTTTAAGGTAGCTGTAGAGAGCGATAAGGTCTCCCCTCAACCTCCTTTTCTCCAGATTAAACAATCCCAGTTGCCTCAGATGCTCCTCTTAAGACTTGTTCTCTAGACCTCTCACCAGCTTTGCTGCCCTTCTCTGGACACACTCCAGTACCTCAGTGTCCTTACAGTGAGGGGCCCAAAACTGAACACAGTATTCTAGCTGGGGCCTCACCACTGCCGAATACAGGGGGACGATCACTTCCCTAGTCCTGCTGGCCACACTATTTCTGATACAAGCCAGGATGCTGTTGGCCGCCTTGGCCATCTGGGCACACTGCTGGTTCATATTCAGCCATCTGTTGACAGGTCCTTTTCCGCCAGGCAGCTTTCCAGCCACTGTTCCCCAAGCCTGTAGCATCGCATAGCGTTGTTGTGACTGAAGTGCAGGACCCGGTACTTGGCCTTGAATCACCATTCAAGACAAAGAAAACTACTGATAAAATAAGCTTTCCATAGAACAAACCTCTCAGGTTTTAATGGTATTTATTAACCTGCCTATTAGTTATTTCAGCCTTGCCTGACATAATAATAAACAGCTTATACTAAATCATTCTTTGTCATCTTAAAATCTATGAATCATCTATTCAAACAAAACGATATACCAACAAAATTCTTATAATGATATCTCAGTGAAGAAAGTGTTTTGGCTGTATATTGAAACTCAGGAAAAGAAAGATCCTGTGCAGTAGTTATAGAAAGTTTTTTTTTTTTTTTCTTATGAGGCAGGGTGTTATGGGCTTCTGTTTCCTTCTTTTTCCTCTTTGCTTCCATAAAGCAATAATGTATAAAAAAGATAAATTTACACTTTAGCCATTTGCTACTAGAAAAACAAAACTTTAAGATGGCTTTGCAGAGGCCAGATGTGATTTGCTTGCTAGATACTTAATAATGCAGCTGTTTTGCCCATGATCAGGTGAAGCAGGAATGGGGAATGAAGGTTGTGCATGCAGGTGAAAACCTTGCTGATTATAATGAAGCATCTAGCTAACTTAGAGTGTTCAGAACTTATCACAAGATAAGGAGAAAGATTATCAACTCAAGAGAAATAAATATATGGTGACTCATCAAGCAGCGGTTCTCTTCAGCAAAGTCAGTGCAGGAGGAAGGAAGGTTCTAATTTTCTTCTTTTTAGGATTCCCCTAAATTCTAAATTAGATCTAAATTCTCATTTAGAGGCAGGTTGAGCTTGTTTGTTTCTCGTCCTCCCTAAATGCCTCACACAGATCAGAACTGTAGTCTCATAAAAGTACATACCAAATTTATATTTCATTTAGAACAAGATTTGACCTATAGAGCTTTGGAGGAAGAAACACAACCTGAGTAAGAAACTTATGTAGAGATCGACTAAGAGATCTTTGTTAGTATATGCTTTCCCTTTTAGTAAGTTTTTGCTTCTGTTCAATTTTTTTTTAAAGTGAATATTTAGAAATGATAAAACATTAGTTCACATTTAAAATCTGTGAATTGCGTGAGGACAAATGTATTAATATGATATAAACCTGCAGTCATGTGCATTGCAAGATTCTTTTTATGCCTGAAAAACTCATGTAGAATGCTGTAGTTTGTTCCCCTCTGAACAAGCAGAGAAGTGTCTTGCATAATGGATCAGTCTGCCTCAAAAAGTAATTTAAACATTTTTAATAGAGTTGAGAAACTGATCTGTGAAGGTCTTTAATGACAATACACTCACTCATAATAGCAGAACAGGTAATATTTTCCAATTTTCCCTTTACAGCCAACAGATATTTATAAAAAGCAGAAAGGCTTGTTCATATTTTGTGCATGCAGTTGTCTTTTTTGTTTGTTTGTTTAGATAAAATGTAGATACTACTTTTTCAACCTTTCATTAAATGACTGGTAAAATATGTCTACTAAACACTGTAAAGTTGTGGCATAGTGTANAGTTCACACCTCAGTATTCTGCTTAGGAAATTTTTTGAGGAAAAAAATAAGGTATTGTGGAGTGGCAGAGTTTCAAGCATGTTTTCAGTCAAAGATGTCGAAGATTAATCTCGCATGGCACATCTTTTACATCTTTGTATTACTATTAAATAATAAACAAGTCCAGTTCTTCAACTCATTCAGTAATAAAGAACAGTATTTACCTTTACAGCATAGACTTGCATAGTCTTGTAAACTCACTTTAGGTTTGTCCACTAACTAATGTGTGAGAAACAAATTCCTCCTCTTTAATGATCCCTCAATATCATTAAAAGTAATCTGAAATCCCTGAAGTACTCGGTTTAGCAGAACTTCTGAACTTTATTAAACCCACTTTGTTTAAATAACTAGTAATTTTGATTTTGGTTTGCACCGATTTTTAGCTTCTTTGGCTCCACTTGTATTTTTCTTGCAACCTCTATAGAAGGCCCTCTTTGTTGCAGGTCATTTCGTACACAGCTGCTTCCCCACTAACCATTACTAGACTCCTCTAGAGCAGACTAGCTACAGCTCAATCCAGCACCAGGAATTATCCTTGGCTTGATACCTTACCTACCCTACAGACCTATTCATGTACAAGCTCTTCAGGGTCTTCCATATGCCCTGCACAATATTTTTCTGTTCCACAAAAATACATCAAAATATGACAATTCCTATAATGTCATTTTTTATTTCCTTGGGCATAGTGTAAGGCTATGCTCACACAAGTCAGCACCAATACGTGCAGATGTAAAAGAAATTCTCACAGCTATGGGTTGTTAATTTGGTACAAAAACCAGAGATACACTTTCTAGGCCTAAAACATTTTCAGGTTTTTTAAGCTGTTTTAGTAACTTATTATTAAACAAGGCATCAAGAAGAATGACTTGCAAGCATGGAATATTATGACACTAAGCCTTGGGATAATGCTTGGGTTTAGGGTTGGACAGAGGATCTTGCTCAGAGTGCTCTTTGGTTCATTTCTTAAGTTGTATCCTAGGCATGGCCAAATATGCTATTTGGACCACTAAAAATACTGAGCTAACTGTAGACTTTAAAGAATGTTTTACTTTCCTTTTTAGAGTTCATTATCTTCCCTTCAGATTCATTACACTGCATATATAATTTGGAGCTAAATATAGATGCCACCAGCTAACTAAAAGTTAGACGTTTTGAATAGATTTTAGAGTCATTGTACTATCAATAGGATTTTTCATCTAAAATAAATGACAAAGAAATTGGGACTGGAACCAAGCCCTATCCTGTTTCTAGGTACAAACATTAAGATAGAGAAAGATGCCCTCTTTCTCTCACTCAGTCATTTTATATTACTATTACTTGTGGGACCGTAAGATGCTTCGAACAGTATAGTCAGAGATGTCTTTCCATCCTAACCACAAGACTTTCTCTAAACTATTAATTGATGAAACAGGTGGTTTTGAACCTCTTCAGGCACAGGAACAAAATGAACTGGTGACCTCCCTCTTCATTGGTCTGTGGAGCCATTTTAAAGTTATGATAATATGGGCAATTTCTTTTATCTTTAAAAGTAAGTGATGGAAAAATCCTTTTTTTTTTTTTTTTTCTCATGTCTGTTAGGTGTATTTTTAGCATTCCTACTAGATCAGGTACTCAGGAAATGATAATGAAGAAGATATTAGATCCTGGCCTCAGTTTCACTTTAATACCATGTAAGATACTGCATTTGTTTACTGATGCTTGACATATGTTTGATCTGCATATTATTTTGCTAAATGCCTCATCTCTTTTCTATCTCTCTGCTATGTCTACATTTCTTTAGCATGAAGACAGATTAAAGATGGAATTCTTTCCATATGCTATATTACCCACTACCTTAAAATCAACAGTAAGATTCACAAGGGCAACAGAACTTCATATTAAACATACCCTCCATTCTTAACTCTGTATCTCTTAGTTTTTCATTCAGTTTCTTTAAGAACCTGTTAATTTCCTCTCTTTCCCAAGCTTCTTTCTATCTGTCTGTCTGTCTGTCTGTCTGTCTATCTATTTTATTCCCTTTCTCTTTCTCTCCTTTCACTCCAAGGTTTTATCAGAAATAGAACCCCCTACTTTTGTCAGACAGAAGCTAGATTCACTCACCTCAAAGCCTATCTATACAGCTTTCATCAGTAGTAAGATCTTGCTGAGGCAACTTGCTTTCACTCAGCAAGCAACTGGCTTTAAAAAGAAAAATAAATAAAGAAAGAAAGAATTGACACAAGAAGTAAGTAAAGACTGTCTCATGGCAACAAATCCTTTAAACTCCAGCCAGCTAATCATTTTAATGCTTCTTGCCTATGTTGTCTCATCTGCTCGTGAAATTACAAAACTTTGCTAAAAAAAATAAATCATCACAAGTGAATAACAATATCATCATTCTACATAAGTTACCTAACTCTCTCTTCCTACTTTCATTCCCATGGTTTGTAGACAATGGAAAGAAATATGAATCTGCAGATGGCAATTCACCTCTTTAAGACAGATGTTCCACTGCTATCAGAACATACTTTTCTGTTTCCCATTTCTTCCATTTGTTATAGAAGAAGCTGAGAGGTACTAGCTCAAGTATTTGATTTTTAGACATCCTATGTCATAGGATATAAATCCCTCCTATATATTTTTTTATTGGTTTGTATTCTGTGTAATTCATGTAAATAATATACCATGAGATGCTGTGGGTAAAGAGATCTAATAATATTGTTAATTTTATGATTTAAAAAGTGTTAACAGAATTACTTTAAATGCAGTTCAATCATTTTGTTCATTTTTGCACTTCCACTGACAAGATATTTATTTTAAAAGTAAAAAAAGCCCCAATTATTTACCACAATAATTAATGGCAAAAAAGAAAAGAGATAAATTCTATGTGAAACCTATACCCCTGGTTACCACTTTATATGGTGGCATTGGCAGTGGGTTTTTTATTAATTAGCATCCTTAATAAAGTGAAAATTGAAATAATCTTCAGTATTGTCTTCATGAGGAATACAGGTAGCAAACCAAAGTCTATTCTTAAGAATATCACATTTTTAAGACAGTTAGGTGGCTCATTAAAATGTTCTTTTATTTCAGTTTTATAAAGGGGATAATTAAATACTGGTGACTATATTCTGATTTTTCTCCACATAGTTTTATATGCAGAGCTACTTGGTCAATTTCATTTGATAGGCATTTTTGTAAAAAAGTGAATTACAACCAGTTTTGGCTATGTCAGTTCAGCCCTTGCATATTGTGAAGGTTACCAAAGCCTTAAAATAAAATGTTACAGTGTGAAGCAGAATTTATACTTCAAAAATATTGTCATTATTATAAGAATCCCACACAGAAGTTTCTCCAAAACTGTATTAGCTAGAAAAAAGGCAGTGAAAATAATACATATAAATAAAATAGTCATATTACAGTACTCCGTCATTATTAAAATATCGGACGAACTCAAACCTTTAAGTTTTGCTCAAAATATTATTAGGACTTGATTGAAAGAAAGGCTTTTGACTTTTTATACAAAACAAGATGAAAAGCAAAAGCAAAGCAATGTGCATTTTTTTCATTTTTCACATATAAAAAACCCCAAAACAATCTTTTCTCTCCCTTTTATTTTTATTTTTTTGCAGAGGTGTGGAGGAAAGTTTGGTAGAGCATTGATGGGGAGAAAAACATTGCAGATCCATAAAAATTGTAAATGTAGCAAATGACCCATACTCAGGCACAATTTCTGTATTGTATTGATCACGGCCAGAGACTAAGAAGTGGTCATGCAATAATAAATATGTATTGTCAAGGGAATTCTCCTTACCGTTAAGTAAACAGGCAAGATCATTACGCTACAAGGACAAACAAATCTTCATTACCCGCACAAAAAGTGGTATGTTTACTAAAACAGGGAATGTGCACTTTAAATAGACGGAATGTGAAACAATTTGTAAAATCACTACACTTTTTCAGGACTGGTTTAATTTTTTTTTTTTTTAAGAATGTGAACAAATTATTAAAAATTAATTATGGTACTGTAGACTATGAATTTGCCAGTTCGTTTTATTGAAAAATCAGTCCAATTACGCATTGAAATATTTATGTTAAGTAATATAATATTTAATTCACTGTACATTGCAGTAAACCACTTTATGCACTAATTATTCCCTTTTAATTTTCAATTAATATTTCTTAATTAATCTTAAAATATGAAGATAAGGAATACACATGCAAATCTAACATCGATTGTTTCGCTGTAAGTCAAACAATAGCACCTTTTGATGAAGATGTTACTTAATCGTGTCATTGCATTCCACTTTTAGGCTCACCCGATGGAGGATAATTAGATAGACTGTGGCTTGCTGAGAGTGTTAAGATGGGACTGTCTTAATTTAAGCAAATCAAGACCAATATGTTAAAAGTATCACCCACTTCCTTCATCTAGTCCTTCTGGTATTAACAAGATTCTTAACAACCTCTACAAACGCCATAAATCTGATGGATCTGAAACCATTCAAACTAACAAGAAAAACTTAACTAGCTTCAGGGAGCTCAAATCAGACTCCAGATAAGAAGAGCAAGATCAATTTTTTTCCCCAAACTCAGCAATATGGAAAAAATAATTAAAATTTTATTTAAAAAATAATATAGGCATAGAAGTCTGACAATAAAATGATTTTTCTTCTAAAAACCTTACAGAAAAATAAAGAGGTTTTTTGGACAGTGTCTCTTTAACCAATTCGTTCACCGACATGGTTTCAATACGCCAAACTTTATTAACAGGTAGCTAGATCTTTTCCCTGTTATATCAAATCAATAGAAAATGTATCATTGATTTCAGGTAGAAGTGAGGGATAACATGGGGTTGAGGCATAAAAGGGTGAAAAAGAGACTTAAACAGATTATTTTTATTGATTACTATTGATTATAACTGCAAACCCATTAACAACTTGAATATAAGAGAAGGAGCCTTGGTTTTCTCCTTGTGTTGGACAGCAAAACAGAGAGTGCACACAAAAATGAGACAGTTACAGAAGTGAAAGTCTTGCAGAAATTATATATACTGAGTGATATAAAGACTTAAACAGGAATTCTGTATCTGTACATTTGCTTAAAGTAGTCCAGCTTTTTAAGTATAAATATATGTTAACACATTTGTATCCTTCAGAAGAAAGTTAAGATAAGCTGAGTTGTTAATACTTCATTAAACAGTACGATTCAACTCATTATAAAATGAAATTATTGTAACTTAATCCACACAAAGTTACACTTTAGTTACAGTTTGTATGATACAAGTAGCTACCTAGTCCAAAGTTTATGAAAAGCTTAGTAAAGTAACACATTAATGATGCATGTGCACTTTAATTATTATTTCAGAAGTTAAAATATCATAGCAGATGGATCCAGAGCAGATACCCAGGAAAGGATTTGAAAGGGGAAGAACAATGGGAGGAAACAGAAAAAAAAAAATAGGTTTTTTTCTGGTAAGGAATTTTTGCGTGGTAGTCAAAATGTGGTGGTTGATAAATCAGAGATTAAAGTGAGATGAAGTATTGGTAGAACTCTCAGGTGCAGCTGAGAGATGACTACCGGTAAGTTAGTGAAACAGCTCATGAGAAGATATATTTCCTTTATTGGTGTTGCCTAATGTACATTTGTTCTGTGTGAAGAATTACTAAAAGTATTATCGGATTTTGGTAATTTCAGTAGTTTAAATGTTAAGTAACATAGCCAACTTCTCTACGCTTAGTTGGATCTATATGGACCAACAGAAATAAAAGGTTCAAGAGTATAGCGTGTACACCTAACCTGAAATCCTCATCTTAAAAAAAACAGGATTCTGTGTCATGAAATGAGCTAATAAACTTACTGGAGGAGAATGTTTCTCTGCTTTTGCTTAGAGATGTAAGACAGGAAAGGCTAACTGGCAAAAGTTGGGTGTGAAGGCCCTATAGTTCATAAGCATTTGCTGTTCTGGTGTTCAAACGTCACCTGTCCTAGGCACAACCACACAGTTGTACAGTTGTGCCCACTTATACCTGAGCTGAGTCTATCCTGAACAAATGTCACTAGTTCTCTGAAACTGTGAGAACACAGGAGTGATTAAATCCAGAAGGTGCCATAGGAGTATCTAATCTTTCCCTGTGCTCCGCAAAAGACATACACCAAAACCATAAGAACAAACCTCCAAACTACATGCACAGGAAGATACTACGAATAATCCAAGTCAAATATCCTGGACTATTCTCCTCAAGAACTGAGAGAGACAACAGACAGTAGTAATTCACTTCTTTATGATACTCTGTTCTGTTGTAGCCCATATAGCCTGGATTCTACTGTGCCACAATGCAGAGAATGATCAGGGGGTACCAGAAAAGCAAGAGTGACTTATTCTTCTTGGCATGACTGAGGGAATAAATGGGTATAAGGTAAGTTTATGTTCCCATAAATTCTGAGGCTACCTGAAGGCAGCTCAACCCAGCATCAACTTGAGCAGCTAAAAGTCTTTGAATTTGCAGCATCCAATAATAATTCCCTAGACACTGCTGTGGCAGCTAAGAATTCCTGAAGCACATTCAGCTATTATCTATACACCAACTGAGGGGAGTCGATACAGGAACAGACTAATACGAAAGAGCATCACCAAATCACTATCTGGTCCTAAACCCAAACATACTATTTCAGCAGTATCTTCCAGTCACCATGTTATTCCAAATGACTTTTGCATTAAAAAAAAAGTCCCTTACTGGAACAGCTCTAATAGTGCCAGCACAGAATATATTTAATGTCATATGTCAAAGGAAAGAATGAAGCACCAATGTATTGTGCACACATGATATGCACAGAAGCACCTATGGTGCATGATTAGCATAATTTTGTGACATAGGTTGAACAACGAGGCAATGACAGCAACCATCCTGCATATCACTATCACTACTTCAGAAAACATTTTGTATCCAGAGACAGTCATGCTGTTTGGAAAAGAACTAATTCCCAGAAGAGATAAGAGCTGATTGATTGAAGTCTCTACTGAGCGTATTTTCACCAAGCATGCTTTATTACAGCTTACTGCACTTTAGTTTCTGTTTATGAACATGCAACGCTGAACATTCCTTGATAGACAACAGTGATGTCTCTGTCTAACATGACTATTACAATACTGTGACTTTATTAACATGTAAGCATTTTTCCTTTTTTTTTTTTTTTTGGATCATATTCAATTCTGATGCAATCCCAATGTTTTCACTGAACAAGGAGATGAAACAAAGCATTCTGCAGTCTAGTGTGATATTAGCCCAAAACTAAGTAAAAAAACCTTGAAAATGGGATGTTTTCTACTGCTGAAATCAATGGTAGCACATCATGCTATTTGTGAAATGTAATTTGAATTTAAAGTTATCTTAATTACAAAATTCACTTAAAGTTAATTATACTTTAAATTCACTTAATACTCTATAATAAATGTTATACTTGTAATGGATAGGCTCAACTCATTAAAACAATAATTTTTATGAGTGAGATGAGGCCAATTTAAAACAAAATTAATCTGTGGGTGGAACAAGGATTGAATTCCAATACACACTTACCAAAGACACCTCCATCAATATGTACCGTATCATTCTGCAGTACGAAATATATTGAATTGGAGAGACTTTTTATTCGTTTGCTATGGCTTCCAACCACTGGCTTTGGCTTTCTATAGATTGAGAATTGTTCTGCATCAAGTGGCATTTTAACATTAAAAAAAAAAAAAAAAACCAACACAAAAGCCAAGTTCTCAAACAAGAAAAGTTCAATTTGGAAACAGTTATTTTTAATTTCAGAAAGTTCCAGTGAAAAATAACAGCCAGTTCTGGACATCCATATAATTTATGTCAACACTTTCAAATGAAGCTTGTATTTTCTGATATTTTTGCAGAGCACAGTGAACCTTCTGTTGAAATACACATAGGCACAGACATTCTAGGTTATTTTTTATATAGGAATAAATACTTGTTTTTTTCCTGGTAAATTTCCAAACTCCTTGGGAAAATGCTAAAAGAAGTCAATGCATCACTCTTGCCAGTTCATCACTTCTTTCAAGACTGGTTTCACTGCAGACTTTAATAAATATTTCACATTTACAAATTAGCATTTTTACTACCTAGCTCTTCTCCCGAGTTAGCAGTCAGGTATTTCACCTGTTCTTATAGCCAGTATTGTATATAAAAATATACATTAGAGACCTTATTTAAATGTTACATTGTAAAGTCAAACAGAATTAAGGCTGTGGCATTGATTTAATTTAGTTTCATACTCTACAGGTATTATAATCTTTCTCACAAAAATAGAAATGAGAGTCCATCGCGTGGCCAGTAAGACACCTCCATAGTAAAGGATTCCTGTTCAGTACTTTCAACAACAAAGAATGTAATTTCTTATCTTGAAACCCTCTGGCTCACTCACCCTGACTTCTTTGACCAAAGACATATTCCCCAACGCTCCCAGATGGCATTCTTTTCCTACTTGAAAATTTCAACCCAAAGCCCTTAGCTAGATTTTAATTTTCTTTTATTTCACAAAACAAAAGGAAACATTACTTTCATTCAGAGAAAATTCGTAGCACAGGATTACTGCTTGTATGAAACTCCATTGCCCATTTTTATCCTAAATCCAGATGTAAAGTGATTGAGGAAATTGGATGAAGTGATTGAAAAATGTTGAGCCACTTTTTTTTCATCTTATGGTTTTAAAAATACATTTCTCCTAAAAATGCTGCAATGATCAGATCTAGGTCTTTGGGGTTGGAGGAAAGGTGCTTTGTACTTCTGCAGCTGAAGCTCATCCTCCAAACATTAACAAATATTTATTATGCTAGAACAAACATGACTCTTGTTTCTTACTGATTAACATACTGAAGGGAGGAGTTGTTCAGCAGTCATTTCTGAATCTGCTGCTTAAATGACTTAAAATTAACCATGATTTTCTTATTTCAAGTGCTAATTTATTTGATTGTAAAGACTATATTATTGCTTGTTATATGCACATAAAATACTGACCAATTTCCTCCTAGTCATTCTCTTTTCCATTCATCTTTCCTTTTGATCTTACTCATAGGTAAATTCATAAATACCACATATAATACAAGGTATTTACACATCATAAATAGAAGGTTTATGTCATGCATCTTGATTCCCATATAAGTACAAAGGAGAGGAAATTAAGACTTATTTTGAGTTCTCCCTTATATATAGCCTGTAATAAAGCTTAATTAATAAAACAGGAATACTATTAGGACAGTGGAAAACTACAAATTATCCCAAACAGATCTGATTCAAGCTTTATAGAGTCACATGATCATAGTCTTCCAAGGAGCATCCAAATATTGGTTCAACATGATTAGTAATTCTTATTTGGTGATTTAGAATGGGGTTATTATAAATGTTTCCATGACAGCAAACAACTGAGTATCAGGAAATCAAATTACAGAGTACAATATTCTACCTGTTCTGTTCATCAGTGGGGTTTCTGCCACTTTGACTTTCTTTTTCCTCCATTCATACAGTCCTTAAAATGTCCACCACAGGCAATTTTTTATGTCTATGCCAGAATCAACTGCTCTATATTAGATAGGAAGTATTACCTGGAGAGCAAAAATTGAGCTAGATCATGTTTCTCGAGAATTCAGATTAAACATGCTTCTTTATGATAGGTTATTAGCTGTTCTTTTCCATATTTGATGTGTTTATGCTGTGTTAATTTAATACAAACTGCTAGTGCTGATATATTATGGCCCATTTTTATTACTGAAGAATATTGCCATAAAAATCAATAAATAAATAATCACAAGATTTAGTTACATGTCAGACACCTTAAAAAAAAAAAAAGGAAAAAAAACCCTTTACTCACACACACTTTCTGTGTCCATTTTTAGGTCTATTTCTGAATTACAATATTTCTACTGTAGTAAACAGTAAAGGGTGATCTCTACAAAAGAGACTGTGTGCATATTAGTGTTGAAATGTCTCACCGCTCTTGAAGTTGCATTGATTGGAGAATGGGTGGAGAGCAGCCCTGAGGAGAGGGACTGGGGGTGTTGGTAGATGAGAAGATCAACATGAGCTGACAATGTGCCCTTGCAGACCAGAAGGCCAACTGCATCCTGGGCTGCATCAAAAGAATTGTGGCCAGCAGGTGAGGGAGGTGATTTTGCCCCTATACTCTGCTGTCATGACACCCCACCTCGAGTGCTGCATCCAGCTCTGGAGCCCTCAACATAAGAAGGACATGGAGCCATTGGAGTGGTCCAGAGGAAGGCCACAAAGAAGAACAGAGGGCTGGAGCACCTCTTCTATGAAACCAGGCTGAGGGAGTTGGGGTTATTCAGCCTGAAGAAGAATAAGCTCGGTGGAGACCTTATAGCAGCCTTCCAGTATCTGAAAGGGGCCTACAAGAAAGCTGGAGAGGGACTTTTTACAAGGGCATGTAGCGATAGGACAAGGGATAATGGCTTCAAACTGGAAGAGTGTAGATTTAGATTAGATCTCAGGAAGAAACTTTTCACCATGAGGGTAGTGAGGTGCTGGAACAGGTTGCCCAGGGAAACCGTGGAGGCCCCAGCGCTGGAAGTGTTCAAGGCCACGTTGGATGGGGCTTTGAGCAACCTGGTGTAGTGCAAGGTATCCTTGCCCATGTCAGGTGGGTTGGAACTAAATGATGTTTAAGGTCCCTTCCAACCTAAACCATCCTATAATTCTATGGTTCTACAATAAAATTTTGCAACTATGTTAGCCACCGGAACCATTTCTAGAGAGCTTTGAAACTGCAAAAGTAATTACACAGCTGAAACTAGTCTGCATGTAGCAATATTTTATACTTACATTAGATAGGAAAATGTGTTAAAAATACTCAGGTGGATTATCTGCTTCATACCTCAGATAGACATCGAGGCTGGCTTTGGAGAAAAAGAAGTACTTTCAGGGCATAGTTATAAACTGCCAACACCAGATAGTGTTTACCTCAGAGATCTAAAAGAATGAAAAGATATTATGGTTGAAATAACAGCAATCACATATAATTTGCTATCTACAGCATTGGTACCTGAGGACTGGGAATGGCAAATGTAATGCCAGTGTTTAAAAAAACCCAAAAAACTAAACAAACGAACAAAAAAAAAAAAACCAAAAATATCTTTGCGATGATCTGAGAGTGTAAAGCCTGTAATCCTGATTTCTCTCCAACCCATGCAAACTATAAAACAGAATAGAATAAGTGGATAGTTGGATAAAAATCCATCTACATGAGATGAGTTAATTTGGCTTTTATAAATGGAAGTCTCATGTTACCAACTCAATAAAGGTCTCTTCAAAGAGCACATAGGTAAAGATGGTTTCCCAAAAGCTGTTGACCGAGTTTCTCACCAAAGGCTTTTAAGGAAATCGGCAGTAACAGAATAATAATGATGGTTGTCCCTGATGGGTTCAGCTGTTGTCAGGGTTTGAACTACTGCCACTCACTCTCACTGTGCACAGCTTCCCCAGGCAGCTCCAGCACCACCCGGAGCATGGTGTGGGCCTCAGCCCAGCTGGACCACCAGGGGAAGGTGCCCACTACCCTGGTCTAGGATGACAGAAGTGGCCTGCGTCGTCTTCCTGGGGCAGAAATGGCCTCTTTGATGAGAGCTGCATTCCAGTTGAGATACTAAGCTGAACAATGAAAGCACTGAGAAATTTACACAGTCCCTGAGAAACTTACAGACCAAATCTCTGAGAACTAACTTTGAAACACATTAGAGACATGGTGATTGGGAGCA
Source organism: Chionis minor (assembly GCA_013398295.1). Classification (NCBI taxonomy): domain Eukaryota; kingdom Metazoa; phylum Chordata; class Aves; order Charadriiformes; family Chionidae; genus Chionis; species Chionis minor. The sequence goes on along the minus strand of VZSF01007611.1, from coordinate 10,535 downwards.
ACAGTCACAGGTTCCCCAAGAGCAAAGCACATCTGATCAATCTCAATGCTTTCTCTGACAAGGTGACTGCCACTATAGGCAAGGAGAGTACGGTAGATATTTATACTTTGAGTTTAGCAAGATCTTCAATACAGTCTCCCATAGCCTCCTTACTATCAAATGGGTGAGACATGATCTGGTTAAGTGGACAATAAGTGGGCAGAAAATTGTCTGGACTGCCAGGCTCAAAGAATTGTGATTTGTGGTGCAAAGTCCAGCTGGGGGCCAGTAACCAGTAGGGTCCTTTAGGGCTTAATACTGGGACCACTACTACTTAATGTCTTTATTAATGACCTGAGTGACAGAACAGAGGGCTGGTGTCTCCAGCCTCGCAGATATTCAAGACTCAATTGGATGTTACCTCAAGCAACCCAGTCTAACGAAACCTGCTTTGAGCAGGCAGTTGAATGAGATGACCTGTAGAGGACCCTGCCAACCTAAATTACAAGCATGTGTTTCAATGTCTTCATGGATATATACCTTGAAAAGAATATGGGCAATGAAGGATGAAGGATTGTTCATGTTATAAAGTTACTCAGAACAATAAGGCCAAGGCTCAACTGTGGTGACCTGCAGAAGTATCTTATCACTGGTTTGTCAATAAAATATCTGGTGGAATTTAATGTAGACAAATTTAAATTGGTTCATATTGTGGAATAAAGAATTCTAACTTAATATCTAAGACCATAGTTTTTGATACAATCGTTACGAGTTTAAGATATTAGTCTTACAACAGCTAGTTCCATCAAAATATCAGATCAAGAAGTAGCATAAATCAAAAATGCATACCAAATGCTAGAAATTATTAGTAAAGAATCAAAAAAAGTGACACAGAGAGCCTTAGAGAGCATTATTCACCATTTCAAAATTCATGAGTCACACATACATTTAGTCATGTGTGTGGTTCTGGTCACTCTTACTCAAAAAAAAAAAAACAAACCCTGAAGAAATTTGGAGGGGGTAGTGGCATCATCAAAAGTATACAAAGACTTTTGTACTATAAGCAATTAATTAAGCAGGCATTTTCAATATGGAAAAGAGATACTGTCAGGGGAGGTGGTACAACAGAGATTTAAAAAATGCCTGGCATAGACATGGTGTCTTGCAACTGACTGTTTATCATCTCTTCCAAAGCAAGAATCAGGAACATGAAATTTAGCTGGAGCCATGTTCATAAAAAGAAAAGAGGCACTTTGTGTAATTAAGCATAAAACTGTAGAGCTACTTGATATACAGTGCTGTGGATGTTAAAAGTTACATGGGTTTAGAGGGAAAACTTGACCAGTTAGTGGAATCTAATGGTTATTGACTATGTAAAGATGACACTGCAGTTGAATGTGTGTTAAGGAAATGTATTTTCCTTTTTCTTGCTCTCCTTTAAGCATTTATTTTAGCTAATATTGGAGATGGGATATGGGACTTCACAGACCTTTTGGTCTGACCCAAGATAGCCATATTGAGATTTATGATATGGTTCATCTGTATGACATAATAAAGCTGAAACCTCCTCCAAGGGTTGCTTGATCTGTATGCCACAAGCCACCCTGTCAGATAAGGTACAAAAAATGAATGTATGTCAGTCAAAAGCAATTACCTGTTTACTTTTGGGTTTATATTGCCCAACAGTGAATGAGAAGGGAAAATTTCAGATGCGTATTTTGTGCTGGATCACCAAGGGATGTTTATTAAATCACTGTAATTTAAAATAAAGCACTATGATATTCTGTTTCGATTTAGTTAAAAAAATACTACTTATTTTACAACTAGAAATTCCCCATGGTTATAACATGGAAGGGAATAATTCCCCTGTAATACTTGCATGGATAAATAACAGCTGACAGATGGTATAATACACAATAAAATTTTCTATTAGGTTCAGAATACATATTACACAAACACAGTACTCATGTTCATATATTCCCAATGGCCCTGGTCTAGATCTTAGTGAAATCGACAAGACTATTTCCATTAAATCTGGTGTATAGCATAAGAAATTTAATTTTTTTTCCAGTAATTTCACAAACAAAAATTTATTGCTCATATAGAGTATTGAGATGCATTGATTTTAATAATTTGTGATCCCTCTCATTATGTTTATGGAGTGCAGGCTGAAACCACCTGATTAAGCTAACTATATACATAGTTAAGACAGCAAGAATGCATAAAATATACGTAGTAGTAGCAAAGGAAAGTGGTGTGTTCCTTTTAGTTTGACTTTTGGGGTACGCATTCAGTCTACGGGGCCCAGAGGACAGTCAAAATTGTGGATCAATAAAACAATATGAAAAAATTAGGAAAAGTTAATCATGACTAAAATGATAAAGAAGAGGGAAAAGTGGTAGAATTTTATTTGTTGATAAATGTCCTAGCTCTATCAATAAAAATTACGTAGAGACTTTAACCTATCAGTACTACAGATTCAATTCTTCTGGAGTTATGTTTTATCTAGTTAACTGTAAGCTAAATTAGATTAAGCAAAGAAAATTTGGAAGATTTTGCCTTTTATGCATGACAGAAAAAGGGATGTGAAACTGTTCTTCATCTTTCTATGTGGAAAGTAACTTGATAGCTGTGACAGAAAAATGAAGATTTCTGTAAGAATTATTTTTTCTTTTTCCAGAAAATTGTTTTATTTTGAAAAAAATAAAGATAATTGCAAAGATCTTTCAGTTCAGTTATATTAAAACCAATCAGTTGATATACTGGATAAATGTGAAATTACAAAAAAGACTTCACAAAGTCTTTCAAAAAGTTACAGACACCTGGAGTTTCCCTCTCATTTACCTCTTTCCTTATTTTTTTCAAAAAGCAGAAGAACCTTGAAAAATTAAATAGTTCAATGCAAAATGTTTAGCAAAATGAAACTTCTAGCTATGTATCAGAACGTAGTTACTGTTTTTGTTGTAGTGTGCAGTTAGCTGTAGAAATGTTAACTTTAATGAAAACCCCGTTCCCTTGTAGCCAAATAGAGTGAACTCCCACGGGCATCCCCCATGTGTCATCCGCATTGTGGTTTTCGATCTGATCAAATTGAATCTTTCATGCTTGCTGAATACACAGGTGGTGTCTTGTAAAGTTACGTGCTCCTTGGATTTTCCATAGCTGCTTCTAAGATTTATGGTTTCATAGGTTTTCAGTGCCTCCTGAGACAAACACAGTTTCAACTACTTTAACTTACTTTTCCGACTTTAAGTAGTTGTTTGTCAGTGTACTCTTGTTGCTTTTTTTCAGCTTCTATTTCTCAACAATTTTCAAGTTGGAATTCTTGTGCATTTTGCAGGCTTGCAAGAAGTTCAGAGGCCAGTAGTTTTGAAAGACACTCTTTCTGGACGACCTATCTGAGTATTAAGTGCATGTATTACATCAAAGAGAAACTGTGAATATGTGACAAAATTGTAAAGTCAGAGAAAAGTGAATGTTAGAAGGATGGGGTTTGTCAATAGTGTTTGGGATAAGTACTTTTTTTCATGGTAATATGTAGAGACAACAGATGAACCATTACAAAAAAAGAGCACCCATGATGTAAAGGGAGGAGAGAGAGGAGGAAATAAACCCTAACTAGTTTAATAAAGGTTACTTGAAAGAGAAAGTGGTAAAGAAAGATCATGGTAATTTTTATTATGGTAATTTTAGGCAAAACAATCATGGAACTTCAAAATTGTCAGAAAGAGAATTGTTAAAATTAGGAAGTACTGCCGATGCTAACTTCATTTTCTAAAGTATGAATACATTTTCTTGGGGGACGGGGAGAGGGAAGAGAAAAAAATATGGTTTATATTTTCAATTAATTATGATAAACAGTTTTCAAAACAAGAAAAAGGCTGTAAAAAGATTTTGGAAAAAGATAACACTGGCTTAGAGCTCAGATAGCTCTCTTACTGATTCCCTCTGCCTGGGCTTTTAGATTAACCTTTCACATCCTATATTTTTGGTTCCTGGGCTAAGTGTAGAAAGCTATATGAGTGAGCTCCAACTCAAGGATCGCTCATGTTAAAATTAACTATACTACTTAAAAGTTAAGAAATCTGAATGATTTATCAATAGGACAACAAAGGTTCTTGGAAAATGAGCCAATACTGGTAACAGAACTATAGGACAAGGAAAGGAAACTCCAGTAAAACCAAAAGAGAGTAAATCTCTTTGAAGTTTTTTAACACTGCCATTTCTGCAGTTTTGGCAACCAATAGTTACATCATCATAATACATAGATTTGTAGTTAAAAACTTGTTTTCACCAGGCTTTTAAGACTCAAATAAATCTTCAAATAAATGCATTGTTTAGTGTGACTTAAGTATACAATGCAGAAAGACATTCACTCATGACTACCTGAACTCATAGGATGAAGAACTGATCTTTGCTTTATTGCATTGGTCAACCACCTTTACTAGTAAACATTATTTTCCCCTCAAATGTGTCTGGCTCCTTTCTTTTATCATTATTTTTCATAAATTCCATACTGAAGCTGAATTTCTAGACTTTCCTTCTGAAAATTATTATGAACCAGGAAAAAAATTCCCAAATCATCCTCATATTTGCTTGCTTTAAATAACAGGCTCAATATGTTTCAATAACAGGTTCTAACTAAGGGTTATCTTTTTTAAACATAATAACTTCTCTGTGTTTTTCTGTACTTTTCCACACCCCTTTCAATGTTGACTTCAGCTCTGCATTGTAGTATTGGTCTTCTTAATAACACATTTAAATGAAAAAGACTGCTTCCTGTCTCTACTGTAAACACTTATGTTCATTCTTTCAAGGATGGCATGGAACCTGCCTGCGCTTATTGTAATCTAAGACTGCTAAACATTTTCCAGGCGTACCACTTGTAAAGGCACAGTCACCTCTTCTGTGGTTATGTCCTGCTTCCTGAGAATAGACGTATGTGTTGGTTTTTTTTTTTTTGCAATAACTATGCAACATAAAAGTGAGACACTAGCTTGAATTAATTGTTTATTTACTATTACTGGAAACCAAGACACATCAGGGCATAGTCTGGGGGTTTTCTTCCTGTTAGCAACGAATAAAAAACCTTAGCAAGTGAAAAGATTTTAATTTACAGGTTACATGTAGCAGTAATACATACGAGCATGCATTTTCAGCCTAATGGCCTAAAAACTCACTTTTTTGCAGCTTCTTAAGATCAATTTAATGCTTCACTTCTGTTTGGGCCTGGTGGTTGGACATATTATTGCTTAGGTCACTACATCATTTAAAAGAACAAGCAAACAAAAAAAAAAACCTACAGGAAAAACCCAACGAAAAGATCCAACAAACCCGAACCAAAAAACCTTAGCTGCAAATTAATACATAGCAATGTAGTCTTTCTTTCCTAGGTAAAGTGAGAGGAAGGAGAAGATGAAAGGAACTATTTAACCTGTATCTTACAGTTCCTTGCTACCGAACCATTCACATTCCCAGGTCAGAAATGAGAATTTTTCAAGAGGCTTAACTTAATCTAAAAGATTTTGGGTGTCACTGAGAATTTTTAAAATTCTTTTTTAAAAAGAAGCCCTGCTTGTGTTATAGCATGGAGCAAAAGACGGAGACTGACATGGGAAGTCAATACCTTCCCTACCTAGAGCAATATTCTCCTTCACTCCATCATCCGCACAATTATGCAAGAATTATGCAAGAATTCACATCTAGCTAAAAATGCATGTGTCACAGGAATGCGTTTATCTCTAAGCCAGGAATCTAAACTATTGTTACAGTGAATGAAGATCCAGTAAACACAATCAATAGAGTCTACAGAGCTACCTGCACCATGGTAAAAACAGACATTGACATTTTATCAGCTGGCTGCCTAAACTCTATTGGTGTGCTGACAAGGGGCTCAATTCACTTGACAGAAGGTATTGGTTTAGTGTCAACTGAAATGGCAAAGTCTACCCTACATGGCCTCCAGCTGTTGCTCCTGTATGACATCTGTAAGTCTCATGCCATATCTGCAAGCCACATGTAGGTATCTGAGACATCCTAAAGCATTTCAGGAGCCTGTGTGTGAGCAGCAGAACTGATGCATTTGCAAAGGAGGTGAATTCTTTGGCACATCCTGATTTACCCCTACACTTCTCCTCTCCCGCCTGCATCATCTAGAACAAAAGATTTAGGGACACAATGAAGCTCTTTCATTATCAAGTACTGTCATCGAATCAGGATTTGGGAGGCAAAGTGAAAAACTTCTACTCAGGTTACAGTCCTAGCACATACTCTTTTGTTTGAAACTCAGAGACTCTGTCCAACTACCGTTATTTGACATAGCGTTAGAAAGCAAGGTCAGTGACACTGTTCACACTTAGTTTGAGCAGGTTTTTTTAGCATATTAATAATGTATTTGGGGTGCAGAAATATTTGCTATAGACAAGTAGTCATAGCCATAGTCGAGACTGACTTAAAGTCACTACAAAAATTATGTATTTTTATTCCATTAAGTAAATTAGTCATTTCTATTAGTTTTACTCCAGTATCATTTGCAACATACAGAAGTGGGGGTTTAGTTATTTCTATTTGGGAATTATACTGTACGTACTACATGAGGCAACCATTAATCTTTTACAGTTGGGAGGCTTGTGTAAGTTAAGAACAAAATTCTTCTATGTGACAGGTAGAAATTAACATGACAGCAAATTTTTTTTGGAGGATTTTAGAAAAGCAGCTTGCAGTTGTACATTTTATAACTTTAAGCATCTAAGCTTTAGGTGTACTTTGAGTATTTATTTAAAACCAACAAAACAGGATTAAGTTAATCTGTTTCCCCAAACATCCATTAGAAAAAACCCTTATTATTAGATTTTACAAAATCTAACATAAAAAAGGAAACAGAATAATAAGCACTTTAAACTATTAAAACTTAATTTTAGAAATCTTTTTTTTTTTTTAGTATTAATGCAATTTTTTATTCACTTATGACAATGGAAACTAACTAGTCAATTTTATTTTTGGTTATGTATTTTTGAATCTTCTAATTGCTAGCTCTGTGCCTCACTTTCAGCTGCAAAATGGAATTACTTTTTTATGCAAGGGCTAGATTTATCTGTAAATTACACTAACAATTAGAGTTTAATAAGTTTTTTCTAAATCAGTAGTTGATCATATAAAAGCAGAAGCAGAGTCTACACAAAACTTGGAAGCTTCTTTTTTTAAAAATTTAAAGAGACATCTTTCTACTGATACCAATAAAATGACCTATATATTGTTTTAGTCATTCTAAAAAGTTGCTTGCGGGTTGTATATTTAGATTAGATAATGATGCTCAGCATTACTGAGATAACAGAATCACTAATGTGCTTAAGAATATGTTGGAGAAAATAAAGTTTAACATAAAGGTCATGTTTCTCAAACTTACTCTGCAAGCACTAAAGTTGCCCTTTTGGCTTCCCTTCTCCTTTTTTTTTTTTTTTTTTGTTATTTACTTGGGTTTTGGTTTGAGGGACTTTTTTACGGTATCAAAGAAATTGTCATTAAGCTCTGTTAACTAAGCAGAACTTGTACATGCAATGATCCTGTTTCTTGTGGAATTCTCTTTAAAGTAACAACTGAATTGCTGAATTTTCAGTTCACTGAACTATTTATCTTAATATTTGGATTAATGCCTACTTCCTTTGCTTCACAAATTAAATGCATTGCTTTTCTTTAACACAGTCTGGAAGACTGTAAGGGGCTCCAGAAGCCCCCTCTTTCATATTGCACTTAGAACTGTATCTATAATATTCTTGGGCATTAGTTCCCATCTTCGTCACTCATCACTGCTCCTTTGCTGGTTCGGTGTGCAACAAAGTTTACAGCACTTTTCATATTTTTTTACCTACCTTAAGCTGCATATCCAAGCTGAGTTAGCTGCCTATATCTTGTAAATTTCCATTAATATCAGGTTATATGAGAAATTAAAGTCTCCCCATTCAGGACTCTCTTTTCCTGCCTGTCTTTTCTAACGTTGTCAGTGGGTTATGCAACTTAGATTGACAGTTAGCTCCAGATCATATACCAAGAACCTGTGTGTAGACAAGATAGCTCAGTCTGTTTTTTCAGGGCAAGTTCCGACACTAAACACTTGCTTCATGGAACAGAAAACCCTCATTTTATCGGTTTTGGTTTTTATCAGTATAACTTACTGATTAACTGCTTCACTGCTCTGCAGACTAAAGAGGAAAGCAATCACATCAGGAGAGGTGCTGGGAGTAAGGCAACCTGATCTGCTCCCTGTATAACAACCGGTGCAACTAAGAAAAGGCAAGTCTGATAGTAATAGGTGACTCTCTTCTGAAAGGTATGGAGGCACACATTTGATGACCTGATGCATTCCCTAGAGATGTGTGCTGCTTGTCAGGGGCTCATACCAGGTATATTACCAAGATAGTACCAAGCCTCGTGCACTCCACTGACTATTATCCACTGCTGTTGTTTCACGTGGGCACCACTGATACCACCTGCAGCAGCCTGAGGAGTATCAAGGATTACAGAGCCCAGGGAAGGGCAGTAAGGGACTCTGGAGCACAGGTAGTTTTTTCATCAATCCTCTTGGTCAAAGGGAAGACATTTCACAGGGCCAGTTGAATCTGTTGAGTCAACAAATGGTTACAGATCTGGTGGCACATGTGGCCAGGGGTTTGTCTAGTTAGATTATGGGACTCACTTTGAGAAACTAGGTCTGCTGCGGGCTGATAGCATCCATCTGTCAGAGAAGGGGAAGAGTGTCATCAGTCAGAGGCTTGCCAAGCTTACGCAGAGGGCTATAAACTAAAGTTGCCAGGACAGGGGAACCTCAATCCATGACATTTCTACCGTTTCATGCTAGTGCCAACAATAGATGCCTGGAGCCTGGAGAGGAATCACAGGTTAGTGGGAGAGCACCCAGAGTTCAGCGCAGATGAATTCCAGCAACTCCAGCTTTTGGGTCAGGGTTAAAGGGAGGACAGGGATAGATGACATTACAGTGGGAGTCTGCAACAGACCACTCAATGAAGAAAAACGAGCAGATAATGCCCTCTACAGACAGATAGGAGAAGCTTCCGTTCACAAGCCCTGGTCCTCATGGATGACTTCAACCACTCCAGTATCTGTTGGAGGGAAAACACTGCAAGCAACAAGCAATCCAGGAAGTTCCTGGAATGTGTTGCTAATAGCTTCTTTCTCTAAGTGACAGAAGAGCCAATAAGTAGAGGTGCTGTGCTGGACCTTGATCTGACCACCATGGAGGGGCTGGTGGGGAATGTGAAGCTCAAGGGCAGCCTTGGCTGCAGTGACCATGAAATGATAGGGATCAAGATCCTTAGGGCAGCGAGAAGGGCAAACAGCAAGCTCAGTACCCTGGACTTCAGGAGAGCACACTTTGGCCTCTTCGGAGATCTGCTTGGCAGAGTACCATGGGACAAAGCCCTGGAGGGAAGAGGAGCCCAAAAAAGCTGGTTAATATTCAAGGATCACCTCTGCCAAGCTCAGGACCAATGCATCCCAACAAAGAGGAAGTCAGGCAAAAGGGCCAGGAGGCCTGCATGGATGAACAAGGAGCTCCTGGACAAACTCAAAAAGAAAAAGGAAGCCTACAAAGGATGGAAGCAAGGTCAGGAAGCCTAGGATGAATATAGAGAAATTGGCTGAGAAGCCAGGCACCATGTTAGGAAAGCTAATGCCCAGATGGAGTTAAAACTGTCCAGGGAATGTCAAGGGCAACAAGAAAAGTTTCTGCAGATATGTCAGTAATAAAAGGAAGACTAGGGAATATGTGGGCCAGCTGTTGAAAGAAACAGGAGACCTTGTCAACTGGGAGATGGAGAAGGCTCAGGTACTCAATGACTTTTTTGCCTCACTCTTCACTGGCAAAAGCTCTAGCCACACTGCTGAATTCGCAGAAGGCAAAAACAGGGACTGGGAGAATGAGAAACTGCCCTCTGCAAGAAAAGATCAAGTTCAAGGCCATCTAAGGGACCTGAAGGTGTACAAATCCATGGGACCTCCTGACATGCATCCGTGGGTTGTATNAGGTGCTGTGCTGGACCTTGATCTGACCACCATGGAGGGGCTGGTGGGGAATGTGAAGCTCAAGGGCAGCCTTGGCTGCAGTGACCATGAAATGATAGGGATCAAGATCCTTAGGGCAGCGAGAAGGGCAAACAGCAAGCTCAGTACCCTGGACTTCAGGAGAGCACACTTTGGCCTCTTCGGAGATCTGCTTGGCAGAGTACCATGGGACAAAGCCCTGGAGGGAAGAGGAGCCCAAAAAAGCTGGTTAATATTCAAGGATCACCTCTGCCAAGCTCAGGACCAATGCATCCCAACAAAGAGGAAGTCAGGCAAAAGGGCCAGGAGGCCTGCATGGATGAACAAGGAGCTCCTGGACAAACTCAAAAAGAAAAAGGAAGCCTACAAAGGATGGAAGCAAGGTCAGGAAGCCTAGGATGAATATAGAGAAATTGGCTGAGAAGCCAGGCACCATGTTAGGAAAGCTAATGCCCAGATGGAGTTAAAACTGTCCAGGGAATGTCAAGGGCAACAAGAAA
>VZSF01007605.1:0-29524 GCA_013398295.1 Chionis minor | reverse complement strand
AGACCCAGTGCCGCAGCACATTGAGGACCCGGTTGGTGGCTGCTCTCCGGATCACAAACTCCTTGTCTCCATTCCGCTGGTCCGTTGGAAAGCCTGAAACTGCCAGAGACATCTTAGCACAGTTGCAGCTCCACTGGGAATCCCTTATGGGTGTTTCCAGGATCGCTAGGAGGAGCAGCCCCATCTTTCCAAGTATCCCTAAGCTGCCTTTTAAATGCAGGCCCTGGGGAGGCTCCGTGTTACAGGGCAGCGGGGGGCTCAGCCGCGGCTGCGACGGGTTCAGCTGCCTGCGCCCTGCACGGTCCTCGGGCACCCCCACCTCCAGGCACCCAGCGACCGCAGCCCACAGCGGGTGGGCACGGGGCTTTGGGTGCTCTGGGCACCCCAGGCGGGGGCCGCCCCCCAGCCCAGGGCAACCCAGCCAACTACGGCAGAAATGGACACCCCGGAAATGCACCCCTGCGGTGTCGGCAGCCCCGGGCAGGGTACCTGCGCTGGCGAGGGACATCCTGCGGTACTTCTCCTTGGTCGGGGTTCCCTCGTTGGCTCCCGCCGTGGCGATGGCGAACGCGGAGGCGGCAGACAGGGCGCTGCGGGTGCTGTCGAGCTCCCGGCAGGACGTCATGACCACGCCGTTGTTGTAAGAAAACAACGAGAAATCTAGAGGGGAGAAGAAAGCCACCACCACTCTGGCCACCGCCGCAGCCCCAGCCGGGTCCCCTCCCACAGCCCCGGCCACCACTCGCCAGCCCCCCAGCACAGGGGCGGCCCCCCGGGCCGGGGCGCGACGGGACGGTGGCTCGTGGAGGTGGTGGGTGCAGACAGCTAACGTGGGGCTGCCCCCCGCGCGGAGCTGGGGCAAAGCAGATGGGCACCTTCGGATGGCGCCTGGGCTCAGAGTTCATCCAGCGCAGCTTTAGCACGGATGAAGGCAGCAGGGCGCTGCAGACAGCGCTGAGACAGCCACGGGGAGACTGGAGCAGATAAACCAACGCTTGCTGCCAGACCGGGCTCACATCTCGGGCAGCGTAACTCGCTCCTGACGCACCAGACCAGCCCGGAGAGGGGAGGAAGGGGGCGAGAAGACCCAGTAAGAAGCGCAGACCAGCTCTGCGATACGCAGGCCAGAGGGTTTGGCATTTCCCTGTCCTCTTGCAGGAAAATAAAGGGTAAACTCCTGTTCCTTCTCACATCTGCTTTAGTTTTAGGCCTGCACCTTCAGCAGCTCTGCACAGCCAGGTTCAGGGGCAGCAGCAGCCCTGGGTGACCCCAAGCAGGGTGGGTATTGGCTCACTTGTTACCTGATGAATTTTTGCACTTGATGGACTTAGGAGTCGTCGGAGATTTCGTTGGGGAAGTTTCAGCTTCTGCTTCGTCACTCTGGTTGGGGTCTGTGTCCGACTCTTCCCTGACTGATACTTCTGAGCCTGGGAGGAACAGGGAACGCAGTTACCATCACCGCTGGACACGTGCACATTGCAGCCATGTTTTAGCTCTTCCAGATTTTCCTGAAGTCTGAATCATCCCAGCTGGGCACACAGCAACCAAGCAGAGGAAAGGCAGAGTCCTGCAATTACTTTGGGGGGGTTTGGGGTGGGTTTGTTTTTTTTGTGGTGGGGTTTTTTTGGGTTTGTTTTGTTTTGTTATTAGGACGTACTCAGCTTTCAGGTAGAACAACCCAGAGCGGGCAGGAGCTCTCGGCGCTGTGCCTGGGACTGTGTTGCCAGCTCGGAGGCTCGGCCCAGCCGGACGGCAGGTGAGCTCCAGCTGATGCACCCCGTGCACAGCAATGGGGTGGGATGCGGGACTCCCCTTGCTGGGTGCAGGGAATGGGAAATCACCCAGCAAAAGGCTGTGGGAGGAGCTGGGGGAGCCTGTTCCACTGCTCCCGGCCGGGCTGTCCTCTGCCCTCACCTACGGCTACACACGGACCAGCTTCACCCCGCACGGAGCCCCTGCGTGGGCACCAGGGTGCAGAAGGTGCTCGCACCACTGGCAGGGAGGGAGAAGATAACATCGAGGTGCAAAGAGGGAGGCTGCAGCCTCTTCCCGTTTTCCTTAAGGACAGGGAAACCACGAGCAGCGCCGGAGTCGTGCGCACAGCCTTGTTCACACGGGGTCCAGCCCTGAGGCAGCCGCGCCGCAGCTGGCGGGTCCCAGCTCGGGGTGCCGAGTGTGGCCCTGGGGCAGACGGGGCAGCGCGGGCGCTGGGCTGGTCGCTCCTGCGGGTGGGGGGCGCAGCTCAGCCTGCAGCCACGAAGGCCACGGCGAGCGCTACAGTGTCCCTGGGGTCTCCACTGCCGACCCCTTCCCACGGGGCTACGCAGGGGCGAGCCCCGTCCCCTGCTGCTGTGCGGTGCTCAAAGCGGAGCCCGGGGGCATCAGCGCAGGGAGCAGAGGGATGCTCAGGGGGACGATGATCCGTGGCCTTCGTGGTGCCAAACTCGCCCGGCTCCGGCTCTCTTCCCCCGACAGCCCGTTGCTGAGCCCCGCGGAGGCCACGCCACACGAGCCACTGCATCACCAGGAGCATCACCGCTGCCACCACCACTGCCACTGCCCTCCCCAGCACGTGGGGGGTTGCTGCGTGCGTGCTCGTGTGGTGGGGGCTCCCTGTGCCCACCCCTCGCCCGCACACAGCCAGTCCCCCCAAAACCGGGTGCGGAGCACCCACCAAAACCGGCCCCCTCCCTGCCGGCTACCTGGCCTGGGGCCCTCCCACCTGCAAACCCGCAGCAACTTACTTTGCTTGCTCGGCAGCGACTCCTCTTGCTTTTCTGAAGCTGCTTCTCCTTCATCGGGGATTTTATTGGGGTAGTTACTGGACACGTAGAGTTTGTTTATGTCCAGGGTGGTCTTACTGAAGGGAGCCATGGAGGAGTACATGCTTGCATAGCCGTTGGAGGAGCAGCTCAGAGCAGCCAGGTCCAGCGCCTTCCCTCCCGTGATGATGGGGATGTTGAGGGAGAGCTTCCTCCGCCGGCTGGGGGACGAGGACTTGGTGATGGAGAGGGGGGGAGGCGAGGAGAACTTGCGGTTGGCTCTGGGGGACTTGGGGGGCTCGCCGTAGAGCAGCTTGTTGTTCTGGCTGTTTGCGAACAGCAGCTCCAGGGACCTTGGCAGACAGACAGGGAAAGGCTGAACTCGCACCTACTCTGCCCGAGAGGTGGTGGAGATCCCCACCAGCAGTTGCAGCAGTGCTGGGTCTCCAGGGCATCCCAGCAGGAGCCCCTGCCACCCCGCTCCCACCGCCCAGCCCTCCCAGGAGCCGGGACACCCGGGCTCGGGTTTATCTGCTGCCCCGATTCGCGGGTATCACAACTCGCGGGGACCAGGTGACACGGCCCTGGGGGGGCAGCGGGGCCAGGCAGGGCTGGGGAGCAGAGGACTGACTCGGGACAGAAGAGGGGACAGAGGAGCGATGCCACAGTCCCCTCCCATAAACCCTGCCAGTCCCTGAGGAGGACAGGCCACCGGCACAGGCGCTGCAGCAACGCCGGGCGCAGCCTCACCGTGCGGGGATGGCACTGATCGGCTTCTTGTAGATCGTGATGAGCTTGTCGAGGACGACCAGGGCGGTGGTGAAGACACGGTACGAATGCAGGAACGTGTTCAGAAAGTCAATGCTCAGGAACCGCAGGTCTGTCAGCCTCTCCAGAAGCCGTTCCACGCTTGCATAGCGGATCTGCAGGACCTTGCAGGAATTCATCGTTTTACTGAACCTAATGTCAACATCATCACAATACAAGCTGGCATCAGACCTGCAGAGAAACAAGATATCTGTGGTTCCAGCCTGGAACGAAACCAAGAGCTGCTTCATGCGAGCAGCTTCCCCCCGAGATGTGTGGAGACCACAGAAAGCAGTACAGGTCCTCGGCAGCGCAGGAGCCCCGTTCGTACAGGGTGTCTCTACCTAAACTGCAGGCAGGAACGCTTCCAGGGGAAATCTGCACCCCAGAGCAGGTGGGAACATTGCACAGTGCTCAACGGGCAGAGGCTTGTGCAGGAAACACGAACAACTGTCCCTGAGGGACACCCATGAACCACGACCCTTCCCCGTGCGTGACAGCAGCCCCGCAGCAGTGAGGGCGGTCGATGTGGCGGGGACACCTCTCGTGCTGCCCTGTCCCACCAGCCGTGCCCGGCCCCCCTCGTGCCACACGCGTCCCTTGCTCCTCAGCACCCAGAGCTCACAGCTCCTGCGCCGCTCTCCTCCGGGTGTCTCACACCCCCTTCACTATGATTATTTTTTCTCTGAGCTCTCTCCTTTGACCTTCCAACCTCCCCAAGCACAGTCACAGACAAATGCCCACACCCAGCTAATTAGTGCTCCTCATCACTACGCTGGGAACCACACACCAAGTGCCTGAGCACATGGAAAAGCCACTGCGCTGCCGGGGCTTCTGGCAGCATTTGGCCGCGGTGGGAGCTGTGCCATGGGGCCGGGCAGAGCCCGGTGCGCTCCGCAGCACCCGGCCGCGGCAGCACTCACTTGATCATCTGGGGGACGGTGACCTTGGAGTTCTCCTCGAAGGCGTTCATCATGAGGCCGTTGCAGCGGATGTTGTCCACGCACTGGAAGAGACACGGGGGCAGTGGGAGCAGCAGCAAGGGCAGCCCTGCTGCCCCCCTGGCTCGGACACGCCGCAAGGGCGCCGGCGCTTGGTCTTGGCCACACGAGGCACAGCCATGCTGGCTGCAGCTGCGGTGCACGGGGGAGGGCACGGCTGGGGAGGGCAAGAGCTTCTGCCTGGAGACAGGAGCTTCATGATCACGGTCCCGCATCCCTGTTCTGGGGGAAGCATCTCCCAGAGCCACTGCCCGGCTCTCCCGCTACGGACCTGGCCCGGGCTCAGGGTGTGCTGGCAGACACAGAGGCACTGTGAGAGCTGCCAGGAAGCCCCTCACAACGCCCCCATCCCTCCTGCCAGCCTGCGCTGCTGGAGGCTCTGGGAGGGAGATGCAGCGTGCAGCAGAGCAGTGCTGGTCCCCTGGCTGCTGGGTCACCACCGAGGGCTTCGCTGGGCAGGAGCGTGGGCTGGAGACTCCCCCGCGCAGGCAGGACTGGCCCCAGCCCCAGCAGGGAGCGGGACCGGGTGCCACTGGCTCACTGCAGCTGGGAGCCACCACCTCTGGCAAGGGGACACAGGCAAGGACACGGTACGACAGAGGCAGCCAGGAGGCAACCCCCGTTTGACTGACAACTTTTTCTCTTCCTCCCACCTAGGGAAAATGATCTTCAAACTTATTTGCATAAAGCAGATGAAGAGCAGGTGTAAATTGTTACCACGTGTCTGAGTCAGAGGAGAAACCCAAACCACATCTCTACATGTGCAGGAAGCGCACGTACGGGACAGACCCTGCTGTGACCGTGTCACTCTCCTGCTCCACCTCGTCCTCTTTGGGCTACCAGACACCAGAAAGCTTTTGGCGATGGCCGGGCTCTCGGTGCACCCCAGCCCCGAGACACCCTCTACATGGAACTGCTCCCCCTGGGTGCCCAGGGCTCACACCAGCCCGGCGCAGTAAGACCCAGCCCGCGGCGGGTCCTCAGCACCAGGATGGCACCAGGAGAGCAGCCAGGCGCAGACCCAGCCAGGCCCGGCAGCCACAGCGGCAGAGCTGCAGCCGCGCAGCAAACTCCGAGTGTTACGTTAGTGCTGGGCGCCCAAAGCCGCTGCCGCAGCCTGCGTGGGGGCAGCCGAGCAGGAACCCCATGGGGCTGCCCGTCCCCGGGGACTTTGCACCCTGATGCCTCCTCCCTGCCAGGTCCGTCCTACCTGGCTGATGTCGCTGGTCCACGCAGCCTTCTCCTGCCTGGACGAGGCCACGAGGATAACCGTAAAAGACGGGGAATCTTTTGGCTCCACCACAATTTTGAAGTCAAGATGGTCGACGTCTTGCCCCGATGCTTTTGCTTTGGAATAGAAAAAACACACACAGTGATTGTGGAAAGATTTCCCCACTCGTCCTCCCCCAGCAGAGGTTTCTTCAAGGCTTTAAGGCGCTTGTTGCATTTTGCGGGGTGTCCGCAGCGAGGACGGGGCAGGTCTGCTGGGCAAAGGCGCTGCGTTTGCCAGGTAAAGCCGGCACAGCCGGAGGCCCAGGGCCTCGCTGCCCGGGGAGAGCCCAGCTCCGCGGCGCGGGCTACAAAACTCCCAGTGAGGACGAGAGAAAGGAGCCCGCGGTTTGTCACCAGAAGCAGGCACAGGCGAGGACACCCAGCATCTTTTCTTTTTCCAGTTGCTAGCACTGAGCTGTGACGCTCGCTGCCTGCCTCGGGAAGGTCAGATTTGCATAAACGTGCATCTGTTTGGTTCACAGTAAATAATTTACTTAATTAAATCCAGCCAGTAGATCATGACTTTCTTGAATCTATTCATCGTCTGAATGTGCTCCAGCTCCGCTGCAGCTGGTTTTACGCGGCAGGGAGGGATGGCAGGAACGTCAGGAGTGACCCCACGCCTGTGACAGGGGACGCCGGCAGCACCCACCGCGCTGCCATCGGTCCCCAGCCACAAAACGCGGCAGCTGCCTCCAGCCGGGGAACGCGCTGCCGGGGGCCGGACCCTCGTGCCAAGGGTCTGGCGTTAAGCGCAGCCTCCAGCGGGACCCGCACCCCTGGCACCTCCCTGGACCCCTGGGCACGGGCTTTGCCCTCCCCACAATGAGGTGACCACGCTGCAAGCCCCCCCCGCCCCGCGGCACGCAGCAGGAGACCGTGCTGGGGGGTGGCAGCCTCAGCAAAGAGGGTCCCGCAGCAGCCGCGGCTGCTTTTGGAGATACCCCTGTCTGCTCGGCAGCCGGCGGGAGAGGCACGGGCCAACCCTGCACCCACGGGTGGGGGCTCCGCATGCCCCGCGGGGACTCTGCCCGGCACGGGGCCAGGGTGCCTACCGTCCTCGTCGGTGCTCTCCTGCTCCTCCACCAGCGTGCAGTCGATGAGGGAGATCACGCCGTTCTGCAGGGGTGGGAGCCAGGTCTCAGAAGCAGATTTGCCCCCCGGGTGGCTGGTAGCTGCCCCGGCCCCCCACCCTGCATCGCAGCCCCCCAGGACAGGGACGGGGACGGGGTGATGCAGCCGAGGGTTTTGGCACGGCTGCACGCAGCCTCCGGCCAGCGCAGCGTCTGCTTTCACGGGGAAAGAAGCAGTTACTGACTGCTGGGGTATCACGGTTTGCCTTGTATAACTGATCAACTAATCTGTTTATAAATTATTTAATATGAGCTTTAAATTAAATTTTCCAAAAGTCTGTTGTTGTAATTATCAACTCTTTGCCACGGACTGTAATTTTTCAAACTGATAATTTAATGCCAGTAATGAGCAATTTCTGCAAGATTCTTGCTCAATTAACTGCAAAACTTCCACCAACAAAAGCGTGAGTCTTGGGAGCGGACTGGAGGAGACTGTGCGCGTTATGTACAAACCTAGGCTGTAATTTAAGTTTCTCACTGAATAGATTGTCAAGGTTTCTGCTGCAAATCAGGATAACTTCTTTTATTGAGAACTCGCAATTTCTCATCTTTGCCCATGACTCAGAGCTCCGCACATCGCTGACAAGGTGTCTGGGCCATGCGAAATAAATCGGACCATCCGCCTGCTCCCGGCCCAGCGCCGCCAGGGGAGGGCGAGGTGGTCCCTGGAGCCCTGGTGTCACCAGGAGAGCCTGTCACCGGGCTGCAGCCGTGCCGGCCCCTGCGGCTGCCCATGCAGGAGCCCGCTCCCCAGCACCCCGGGAAGCAGCACCAGCTCCAAGCCCAGCAGCTGCCGGACCCTTTGCTGGGGGGGCACCTGCGCGCCCCTGCTCCGCACCTTGGTCAGATGGAGCTTGCCTCCGGAGCCGCGGGTGCAGATGATCAAGTGCTTGGAGAAGAGGAAGCACTGCCGCTCGCCCTCCTTCTTCAGCGAGAGGGAGCCCAGCCGCCCCCGCGTGATCTTCCCTTTCTCCGACATCGGCACTTGGATAAGGGACCCTACGGAGGGGAGAGACCCGTCCCTGGCATCGGGGCCAGCCTTGCAGGGCACGCTCCCCGGGAGCAGGGCACCGCTGCGTGCCTGGGACGGGGCAGTGGTGAGCGTGTCCCCAGCGGCAGAGCTGGGACTGGCCCCGTGAGCCGCTGGCTGCGCAGGTTATTGGGGCCAGAGACCGGGCGGGCACCAGCCCCGGCCCCCAGCCCACCCTCGCACCCACAGGGCATAGATGCTCCTCTGGGACCAAACGTGCCCGGGAGGTCAGGATGCATCCCGCTGCTTCTCCAGTAGCAGGAAATCAATAACAGCTAAAAGCCCATTCTGCTCTGTGATGCAATGAAATGCAGTGCCGCGACTCCGAAAGTGAGGCGCTTTGGAGCAGGGAATATTCAGAAAGGGGTTATATGTGCAAATGTCAGAGCCCACCAGACCACGCTGCGGAGGGATGTGGGGACAGGGGACGAGGGCTGCAGGGACAGGGGACGAGGGCTGCAGGGCTTTGCGTAACCCGCGGAGGGGAGGGACGTCGACACAAACATCGTACCTTGTCTTACGAAAGTCTGGCTGGTGTCCAGCAGAATTTCACACCCTTCAATAATCATCCTCTCGATCGCCAGATTTTTTCGAATATTTTCAGTCTCACTCACTTCATCATGCATTATCCTGAAGGAGGGAGAAGAGAAAATTGGAGCTTGGATGAGATTTGCGCTTTTCTCAGCAGATCCCTTTGGACACAGAGGAGGGGCTGCACTAGGTAAGACCAAAACTAAAGGACTATCAAGAGAATTACAGCAGCCGTCTGTACCTATATAAACCCGGGAGCTCAGGAGGTAACATACACGTCAGCCTGGACTATACCTCCAGATTTCTAAACATTGAAATACGTGTGCTTCTTGCTCGGAAATCACAAAATTCAGATTTAGGGCAGACAGATCCTCCCTGTCACCAGCCCCCTCTGACAGCCCTGCTCCTTGAGGAGTGGGAAAAGGGATAAGAATTCTTTTTATGGATTGCCTCGGGACCGAGGACTGCCGGCGGGTTTGGCGCCGTGGCAATACGCTGGCACAGGACACACAGAACACTTCGGTCTGTGGCCTGTGGAGGGAGAGGGTCAAAAATGGGGAATCGCCGTCGAGTCCCAGGTGCCCGTTACAGAGACCTTGGAGGCGCCTGGCCCGTTCCCACGGGACAGCCCCACCAGCGGCACAGCCGTGCCAGACGGAGCAGGACATGGCCATGCCAGACGGAGCAGGACACGGCTGTGCCAGCCCTCCAAAACTCGTATTTCCTTGTTAAGGAGCCCTGGAAACCGCAGCCCCTGGCCAGAAGCAGCCAGGCTCCCACCCCGCCAGCCGCAGGACGGGTTGGCACAGGAGGGCAGGAGACGGCACTGGAACGTCCCGGCGTCTGAAGCGCCGAGGACGAAGGCAATGGCAGGGCAGGCCCTGGCTAAGGCAGCGCGGGGCAGCTTTGGCGCCGGGCTCTGCTCGCCGCCGGGCAGCCGGGGGCACCTGGGCGAGCTCCCCCGCAGGGCACCCCCCGCACTCCCTGGGCGAGCAGGCACATCTCCCTCCGCCAGCAGCTCACCAGGGGTCTGCCCTCGTCAGAGACGGCCAAGGGGCTCCGAGTGAACCGAGGACCGAGCCCCTCCTGCATCCTACCCCAGCGGGACAGCACAGCCCCTCCGTCACCACCTCCCCCGGCTTCACCCTGCAGGTGCTGCACAAACACCCAAGTCAGCCTGGGCCCATCAGCGCTGCGTCCTCTCCAGCCCCTGCGGGTCGGGGTCTGCCTGCCCCAGCCCCTCTCCCTGCCCACCAGCTCGGCCAAGAGCCCCCACCAGCCCCGCTGCGAGAGCTGCCCCCAGCCCCACAGCCCCGGCTGCCAGGACAGGCAGGGGTGGGCAGAGATGGGCAGCGGTGGGTCTGACCTGGAGAGCTCTTCCAGCTTGGACTTGGCGTAATCCAGGCTGTTCCTTTCCACATGCTCATGGGGAGTGTGAGCCAGCAGCTCGTGCAGCGTCAGGATGTACCTGGGGATCTGCAGCACAACACACCAGAGCGGGGCATCAGCGGCGGCGCAGCGCAGGGGGCGGGATGGGGCACTCACCCTGCGCTGCTCCCGGAGCCACCGTAGCTGGGGAGGGATGACGAGCCTCACACCCCCTGATCTGGGAGGCTATGAGAGCTTCAAAGCTCTTCGTGCTAAAACTTAATGACAAGAGGGAACAGCACGGGGTTTCCCCAGGACTCTGCCGTTCCCCATCCATGTCCCAGCAGCACGGGGTCACTGGGAAGCCAGCAGCTCCACCCAGAGAGTCCTCCCGCGGCACCAATGAGCCCAGCAACGGCCTAAGCAGGTCCCAGGGGCACTGTGGGACCACGCGGGGTCCAGCCCCAGGCCATCTTCACCCAGGCTTTACCTCCCCATCGCCCGCTGCCTCCTGTGGGGCTGGCGTTTTTTGCACCGCCCATCCCATCCCTCGCTGCCAACTCTGTGGTGGCACCTCAAGGGCGGATGCCGGCACCGGCGGTCACCTGGAACATAGGGTAGGTCAGGAAGGTCTCCAGGGTCCTCTCCTCACAGTCGGGCTTGGCCTCGTAGTGCTTCAGCAGCTTGTCAAAGTCCCGGTTCTGCTTGCAGTGCGCCAGGATCTGCAGGCTGTACTGGTGGTTCCTCACGAACTCCTGGTAGATGTTCAGCATGGGCAGCAGGATGTCGAACAAGTCGGCTGCGAGCAGAGAGCGGCGGGGAGGTGGGTGAGCTGGTCCAGCCTGCACCCCGCGCTCCCGGCACGGCCCCCCGGCCCCCGAGCCCTCTCGCCCCAGTCCCACTGGCGGCACCCCCAGGGCCTCCTGCTGCTCGTGCAAGCCCCAGGTCTGCCCAGTTTGGGTGTTAAAGACACGCCATGGGGCCAGCCGAGGGTCTAGTCAGACACAGCGACGCCCTTCGGCATCAGCGCTCCTGTGCGCGGTCCGGCCCAGCCCTTCCACCGCCCGGCAGAGCCAGGAAGGCAGGAATTGGGCTTCTCTGGGGTTTCTGGCCCTGGCCCTCGCCCCCGCGGCCGACATGAAGCAGCAAGGAGGTGCTGTGCAATGCATTTCACCGCTGCTGCCGCGGGTTAGCGGAACGCCTGCAGAGTTGCATTAGGAGGAAGAGGGCGGGCTCGGCTCTGCCAGCTGCAGGAAGGAAACGCGGCCATGAGGCAACACGCTCTCACCCAGCACCAGCGTCGGCCAGCTGGATATCCTCGCCTTCAGGCCTTGGTAGAAGATTTGGTGCAAAAACATGATGGTTTCGCTGAAAGATAAACCAAGGTGTGAAAAGACGGATGAGCAAGTGGCAAATAACAAGTAATTAGGCAAAATCACCAGCCCAGAAGGGGCAGAGGGGAGCCCTCGGAGTGGCTGGGGAGGTGCCCGCACAAGGTGGGAACAGAGAGGGTTCCCGGAGACGTGCAGGGAATGGTGGACGAGGACAGAGAAGGTGAGGGAGGAACTGAGCAGCCTGAAGCCCCCTCAGAAGTCACCCCCAAAATGGAGGGGAGCCCAGACCCCCCTTTCCCACGGGGGAAGGAGCCGCCCCGCTCCCAGCCCGGCCCCGCAGAGCGGCTCTGGTGGGAGGCAAAAGTGCCGTCGGCTCCCCAGCACCCGCTGCCCAGCCTGCGCGCACCCCTTTGCTATCGGCCCTGCTCCCCTCAGGAAACTGGTGTCTCCTGCTGGTACCCCTCACCGACAGCGAGGCTGTCAGCAGCATCTGCGGGACGGAGCCACTGCAGCTGCCGTTGAACTGGCACGTACCGCTGGCACTGGCACGTACCACTGGCATGCTTGGCACCAGCAGGGGCTGGCTGGGTCGGTGAGTGCCACCTCCCATCCCCGCCAGCACGTGGGCATGGCCGCTCTCGGCGCACTTTGCCACGGCTGTGACGCTGTGTCGCAGCTGCAGGAGAGGCTACGACTTCCCCCTACACGCCACCTCGCATGAGAGCTGCATCCTCCCCGCTTCGCTCACCCATCGCTACCTGTGGGCTGCCACTAACGCCAAAGGACACCACGCTCCCCACCCCACCGCCAGGACCTCACACAGGTGGGCTCCTGGCAGCCCCGACCCACTGTGAGGCCCTGGAGCATCTGTCCCCACAGCACCTCCTCGTGCCACTGCCAAGCACTCCGCGGGGATGGTCCCATGGGGACGGTGAGCTTCCATCCATGGCTTTGGGGGCCAGGCTGCAGGTTCCTGGGGAGCCCCCCCGGCACCGAGTACCCCAGCAGCCATTCCCGGGGAGGGCAGGGGGCTGCGGACACCAACACCTGCCCCGAGGCTGCTGGCTGCTTCTGCAGATGGAGCTGCAGAGCTCTCCCCTCGGCGAGGGCAGCCAGGACGGCACTCACCTGTTGAGGAATATGCTGCTGACGTCATCGTGCGTGATGGGAGGCTTCTTGGAGCTGGCCGCCATCCTCAGCGGCCGCAGGAAGTTGTTGACGAGGATGTGGAGCTGCTGGACGTACTCGGCCTCGGCCTCCAACATGCTGAAGACGACCTGGTTCCTCTTGCGCATGCTGTCGGCATGGGGGGACCTGATGTAGTCCTGGATGATCGTCTTCCACTTCCTCCGGCACAGCCAGCCCCGCAGGAAGCTCTGCACCTGCCGAGGGAGCAGCGGCCGCATTAGGGTCCGGGCTGACGAGCCGGGCAGGCACCCCGTGCTCTGCACCCTGCAGGAGCCGCAGCTCTGCAGTGAGGTTTTGCTCAGGTGTGCACGATGGTGCCTGTTACTGACGCTGCTCTGGATCCTCCCGGCTGGGAAACGAACAGTAACTCGCTGAAATGCACTTTCTGACTGCAGACAATGTCCTCTTTTCCCTTTTACAGAGGTGCATGGAAAACTCTTAGGAGAAGCAAGGATCCTGCGCGAACTCCTGACCTCCCTCGGCACAGCCAGGACAGCAGGCGCTTCCCCACTTCCCCACCGGCAGGACTGCAGGTACGGAGGCTCCCAGCCTGCCGGGTGCTCAGCCCTACCCAGCACCCCACAACCAGCCAGCGAGCCAGGACACCACAGCTCCCCTGCAGCCAGCGCCTCTCTGGGCACCCAAACGCACAGAGATGTATTAAGACACCTAGAAAAGCTTCCAAACCTTCCTCAAGTGAATGAGCACCTGCAGCACATCCCGATCCATGCCCAGAGCTCTGTCCGTCCGTCCGTCTGTGCGTGCGGCTGCTGCCGCTGCCCCAAGCCCACAGGGCTCAACCCCGTGTCCCCTGCACGGCCAGCGGGCGCCCAGGGCCGGCGGAGGCTTTGCCGGGGGTCGGCCGAGGGCAGGACCCACTGGCGCTGGCCCCGCGCCGCTCAGCGCCCACCACCCACCTTCTTGATTTTCTTGATGTCGCTGTCGTCGTCGCTGGGCGCGCTGGTCTGGCCGGCCTGGATGCGCTCGTGGTCCTTGAGCAGGGAGGCGATCTGCGGGCACAGGGGGGTGTGAGTGGCCACGCGGCATGTCCCGGGAGGCGAGGACAGGCCCTGCTCCTGCACAGTGCCGGGGAACGCACGCACTTCCAGCTTAGCTACAGATACAGGGACATATTGTGCTGATTCTGTCTTAACAGGGGATCGGTAGATGAAGCAGACGAAGCAACGCTGCGGCGCTGTCGGGGCACTGCCAACTCCCTGGTATTCCCAGCACCCACCCGACACACTGCAGCGACGGGGACCTGGAAATCCTGCTGGGCACCCAATGCAAACCGCTTCTGTCCTTCCCAAGACAGCCCTCATGGGCGAGTCGCTAAAAAACGAGCTGGAGAGAAAATGCCAGAAGAATCTCAAGTCATTTGCACCCTAAAACTTGCAGAGAACGACAAACTCTCATCCAGTCGCAGCTTTCCAACACAAATTGGATCGAATCTCTTCAGCTTCAAGCATCTGAATTTTTACTGCTTCTCGCCTGTGCTTTTTCTCACTCCTCTGCTCATTGCCGTGTCCCTGCCCCCGCGGCCGCAACCATTTATAAAGCTACAGGAAGGGGTAGGAAAACAGCAAGTGTGCCATTCAGAAAGTGAAAACTGTGAAAAATGTGATTTGAATTTTGATTTTATAGAAAATAAGAAAAACAAGCAAACAACTTGCAAAGAGTACTTTCCAAAAAGTTTTAGAGAGAAAGGAGTCGGCATGTTTTTTGGTTGGAGACTCTGCTTCCCAGCCACGCGGGGAACAGACAGCAGCAGTAACTGCAATACCCACCACGTGCAGGTTGGTTTTTTGGTGGCTGGAGTGTTGGGAAGGAAAGCAAAGCAAAGGATGAGAGGGGACGGCTGCTGGGGGAGGAGGACAGGGGCAGAAGCTGCTTCTCTTGCATGGTCACAGCCCGGGAAGAGGAGATGACTTCCACAAAACCCAAACTGTGAGAAGAAGCTGCATGTTTTCACACCGTAAAAACTGCTACGGGTCAATGTGGTCACCATGTCTAACCAAAGCTCAACAGCTCTCCCAGCAAGGCCTGACCCCCCCAGCACACAACAAGGAGACATTTCCCCCAACTTCTCACCGCCAGGGAGGGAGGGTGTGGGGCTGGTGCCTGCTGCGGGGCTGGGGGTGAGCCCGACCCATCCAGCCCCACGTGCGCCACTGGTGCGGCGTGGCCGTGGCTCAGAGGGCTCAGCTGGAGGCACCGGGGCTGCCCCAGCCCCCAGCCCCCCTGCCCTCCCAGCACCGCAGCCCCCAGTGCCACTGGCCTCAGCAGGAGCAGTGAGGTGCCAGAGAACACGGCTGCAGCTCACCAGCACCAGTTCAGCTGCGACGCGGCTCTACCGGTTTCACGCCATTTTATTCCATGGGGCCAGATTTTAGAAGAGACTTTAGAGATTTTTTCCCTCTCCTTGTGCCTTCCTGCGGAGCTTCAAGCCCCCAAACGTCCCCTGCATCCCCTCTGCACTGAAATGTTTGAGAGCACCAAAGCCACCCCCTGGGCCGGCTCCAGCCGCACCTTGGCCGGGACCCGTGGAGCGGGTCTGCCGGTGCCACGGCTTTATTTTGGTTTCTTTTTTTCAAATGCAGTGAGCAACATTTGCACATTAAAGTAGAAGCTGATTATTTGATCTCTGCTTCAAAGCATGTGGAAGAGCAAAAAACCAAAACCCAAATCAAGGTAAAACCAAAAGTACCTGGGCACAGGGGATGGGACGGGCTGCAGCTCTGCCAGGCGTCTCTGATCTCGACCCCTCACCTAATTCCAGGGTTCACAACACATCTCCCTCCTCCCCCGACTGAAAGCTCATGGGGATGCTGATGGCCCCACCGCCACCGCTCGCCTCCTCTGCCCCTCACGCCGGCCGTGCTGCCGTGGGAGCCGAGCTCGCCCTGGCTCAGAGGCTGGACCCGACCTGGGGAGCTCCCGGCCAGCACCGGACTGGAGCCCCAGGAGAAACCCCCCACCGAGTGGGTGCCGCGGGCTGTGGCTGGGGTGGTTTTTGGGGCTGATCCTGTTCTGTTGGAAAGCACAAATCCAGCAGTGCCGAAACTGCTCCCAGGAAAGGCTTGTGGTTCCCCAGTCCCCCAAGACTAAAGGCAGCCCTCAGCACACCCCAGCTCACGGTCAGGGATTGCTATTAACCTGCATTTTTTAACTCAAAAATTCAAAACTTAAGACCACCATAAGGACATGGCAACCCACTTCTGCCCTTGCTGCCTCTCCAGTTGCCTCCTCCGTGGCGATTTGGAGATGTTGAGTCAGGGTCGACGTCTCAGCCCAGGAGGCAGCGGGACCCCGCTCCCGGCTGCCACAAAGCTGCTGCCCGACCCTCCCTGCCGGACACGAGGAGGGGGCCGGCAGCACCACTGGCTCCGGGGTGCCCCACTCCTGCCAGCCCCACCAGCCCCGCCGCCCGCCGGCACCAACCCCGACCCACATCCGAGACGCCAGCGGCGCGAGGGGAGCAGGGCCGGCTGCAGCCGGGGCAGAGCCAGACCTGCCAGCACCTGCCGCCCCGCTGCCGGAGATGCCACTTCCCGCAGCACCATCTGCTGAGTCATCTCTGCATTTCGGTGCTTTGTCTGCCGTAACCCGTGTCGCATCACCCTTCCTACGACCCAACGCCGCCACGTTCCGCACACCAAACGGCCGCGGGAGCTCCTGGGATAAGCTATGGGCAACAGGTTTCACAGGCTGCTCTCACTGGAGAGACGCTCCCTTCTTAGTGATAGCACCATCTTGTTGACAGCACCGTGCACAGGAATTCCCTGACGTGCTGGGGTTGCACAGCTGGCACCTGGCACAGGTTCCCTCCCGAGGCCACAGACGCCTCTTTGCTTTTTCAGTTACTCCTCTGGCTTTGCACCACCTGGCAGATGTCCCCACCAAGCACACAGCGTGTACAGGGGGTCTAATCAAGGCATCTAGGATGAAAATAAGGAGGGCAAAATCCTAAGATAAGGAGCCTCCATCCCTCCCCCAGTACCTTCTCCTGAACCCAAGGGACCAGCTCGCCAGCCCGTTCCTCGACACTCACTGCTGGAGCAAACCCTTCCCTGCCACGGCAGCGTCCCGGGGACGGGCACCACACCGAGCCCCGCGCACGGACCGCGCCAGGGCCGCTTGCTGCATGGCTCCCGCAAGAACAGCCTCCAAAGAAGGCAATGCCCTTGCCCCTCGGCAAGAGAAGGGGCCAGCCTGATGTCGTTAAACAAGCACAAATACGCCAGCTGTGACGTCCCCTGGTCCCTGCCAGCACAGTGACGCCACCCGCAGCCCACAGGTCGCCCTGGGGAGCAGCAGTGCATCTGCAGGGTGATGCCAGGCTCTTCACCTCAGCCTTCAGGCGCTCGATCTCGATCTCCCCGTCCTCGATCTGCTGGCGGAGTTGCTTGGCAACAGTCTTCTCCGTTTCCACAATCTGCAGGAGATGGAGGTACTTCTGCATCAGTGCCTCATGCTCCGTCGCCAGGTTCCTGTAGCTGCAGGCAGACACGGCCGTGAGCACCTCTCCTCCCCCCAGACCCGCCGCCATGGCCCCCCCCGGGACGTGCAAGCAGAATTAGGTGCCTGCAGGCTGCGGTTTGCTGTGTGGGGGTCTCCTGCCCGGCTGCCTGCGCGCCGCCCTCGCCCCTTCGGCTTGGTGTAGCCATGGGGTGAGCGAGCCGGGAGTCGGCTCTTGCAGTTTGGGATGCTGCTACTCAGGACTGACCGACCTGGAGAGCGTTTGCGTTGCCCGTGAGGGTGGAAACAGAAAAGACATCGCAAATTTTAAGAAAATGGTAGGAGACAAAAAGCCTCAAACCAAAATGGCCAAACCTCTCTCACCTACCACGTCCCAAAAGTTTAACGGGAAAGAGGAGACTTGTGGCACAAGCTCTTACAAACATCTGCTCTCGTTAAGGTGCTGCAGCAGATATTTCCCTAATCTCCTGCCTACAACACCCACCTGCCCCCCCTCTCGCTGCCAGCCTGGCACCCGCCTTCACCGGACGCGTGGCCACACCGTGCCGGCTCCGCACCGCTCTCCCACAACAAGCACGCGGGCTATGCTAGCATTCTCACCGCAGAGAAGCACGAGCTTGGAAAAACCTCCTCTCACCATTTTTGCTATTCCAGATGGGACTCTTCCTGACAATCTTTGAACCTGACAGTGAACCAGGCATCCCTTCGGCACCAGGCTGGGATAGGCAGTGCCTGGGCGGCGACCCCACATGGGACAGGAATGGGATGGGCAGGCATGGGGCCGGGGGGACACGTCTGAATGCAGCCTCCTGCGCTGCGGGAGGGACCAAGGGAGCTCTGCTTTGCCCGCGGCAGCGTCTGGCTCAACCCTCCCTGCCCACAGCCGCCCTCGGGCTTTGCCCCGACACCCCCCATGCCGGTCTGCGCTGGGGGAGGGCGATACCTGGCGTGAGCTATAGCTGCCACCCACTCGTCGCAGTCCTTGGCATCCTCGGTCCTCAGCTCCAGGGTCTTCTGGTTCTCATGGTTGAAATTAACGGTGAAGTAATGCTGTGGGAGCAAACACAGGGGGAGGTTACCGCTTGCTCGCACAAGGCCATTAGAAAAGCGCTTTACGCTCCACCACGGGTCGCTTGATTTTAAAGAAAATCAGTGGGAAACACCAGGAGCGTGGCCGAGACGTGCTGCCCTCAGCGCTCCGGGAAAAGCTGCTCCTCGCTGGCAAGGCCGCCCCACCGTGCCACGGGCGAGGACCGGGCTGAGCAACGCCCCGAGGGCAAATCCTGCCGGGCAAACGCTGAGCGTCAGACGGACCTAAACCCACCGAGCAGCGCGGGGCTGCGGGCCTGAGCCTTGGGGACAGCCCTCACCTGGGAAAGGGACAGATGAGGAAGGGCGCTTGGCACCGGGCTGCCGGCATCCCCGCATCCCTCGGGGACCGAAATGACGCCCTGCTGCCACCTGGGGCTTGACGTTGGGCTGAGCCCAGTGTGCCCAGAGCCCCGCAGGCCCGCACCGCCCGAGCCGGGAGGCTCTAATGGGCAGCGGCGTACCAGGACTCGGCGCAGGACTATATTTAGCCTCCCTTGACATTTACAGTATTTGTGCTAATTGTGCACGGTGGCAGCCCGCGCCGGCTGGGGTTTGTGCTGCTCCTCTGCTTTCCTGCAGTCTCCTAGGAAACAGGTACCACGCTGCAATGCCAGATACTGCCCGGAATAACTGGGCTAAAACCAAACCCACCAGAAAAAGCTCATCCTGACATTATCTGCCCCTCTGTTAGGTTTAACGGGGGATCTGAACTAACAGGTATCTTGGCGCTTGCTCCCTGGCACGCACCCCTGCTCGCTAGGACGGGCGGCAGCAGCAGCTGCGAGCACAGACCCTGCCGTGCCAGGAAAACATGGATGCACACCGCACCGCACCGCCGGCAGGAGCGCGCGTGGGAACCCGCCCCGACGGCGGGACGCAGGCAGGGACGGGCAACAGGGCGCTGCAGCAGGACAAGGCCGGCACTCACCCGGCACAGCCAGGCAGTCTGGCACCACCACCCGCCCTGTGCCGAATGCCGGGGCACTGCTCTCCATGCCTCCCCAAAACCGGCTGCATCTCGCACCCCTGCCCCCCCCAGGCCTCCCCTGTCCCCTCCCTCCCCGGGCATCTTTACTCTTGTCCCCTTCCTATCCCTGACCAGGCCCAGGGTCGCTAAGGAGAAGGACCTCCAGGTGGATGCGGGAGACTTTCAGTGAAACCAGGACACAGGGAAGCCAAGGCACAGCCAGTCGCTGCTCCCGGGTGATGCCAGCGCAGGCAGCAGGGATGGAGGGACACCCAGCTCCCCCGCTCAGCACCATGCCCACCCCGGGCTCGTGTCTCAGTGGGCGACAGCCCGAGAAACACCCTCGAGCTTCCTCAGCCCGTCCAGGTCCTGCAGAGGAAGACGCAGGAGCCCGGGGACACGGCGCTGCCCTGGGGCCACAGCAGCGCCCCCCTTCAGAAGCAGCTCTTTCACCTCTGGGGGGTGACCCCGTGAGGATGCGTCTCCTTTACTTCTGGCCAGGACCCTTTCGGCACAATACCTTTTTAATGCTGATTCTGTGGACAAGTTTCCTCCTTATGGAGCCTTCTCCATGGCAAACCACGCCATCCTCTGTCTCCCACCCCGTCCCCGTCCCACCGCAGCCAGGCCAGCAAGAGCTCGGGGCAGCCGGGCTGGCAGCTCGCCCCGGTCTGCGGGACACGTCTGGAGCAGCAGCAGCTCCACAGCCCTTCGCGTTTCATCCCCTTTTCTTCTCCCTCCCACCCCCAAAAGCTTTTATTGGCAACAAGACACATCTGATAGAAAAATCACCAGAAATTTTTGGTGTCTGAAGCTGTGCGGGTAGTCACGCCTCTCTGCTTTATGCTCACCTCTCTTACCTCCCTTCCCTCGCAAACAGCAGTAAAAAGAGCTTGTGGGATTGGCAAGTCTGGAAATCCTCCCCCTTGAACACCACATCAGGAACACCACCAGCCATGCCAGGGCACTGCCCAGCGCTCGCTCCGCAGCCCGGCGTCCCGGCCACAGGCATGCAATGGGTGGGAAAGCCCCTTCGCAGCCCCGGTGCCCCCACAAGCTCCCGGCACCACAGGGACAAACCGCCCCAACAGCGCAGCGAGCGCAGTCACCGCCCCACCGACACCGACAGCCGGAGCTCGGCTGAGTCTCGACGGGACCAGAGACACGGGGAGATGCCTCTGTGCCTCCCCAGACCGGTCCCTGCCTCGCGGGAGAGGACGGGCTGGCGAGCCTCGGGCTGCCCTTTCCCGGGCACTGCAGGTCCCTCGGGGGAAGCGGGGGACGAGGCAGCACCCGCGTGTCCTCCCATGGCTGAGCGCAGCCGCTCAGACCCTGCGCCCACAAGCAGAGCCAGGCACCAGGCCAGGTTAGAGCGCTCTGGTCTGGAAAAGCAGCATCTCCCACAGCTTCAGGACTTACCGGAGTTTAAAACAAGGGGTGGCAGAGCCCAGGGCAAGGACCAGGCAGGGACCCGGGACAGGCACCCACCCTGCTTCTCCCCCTGCTTCACCCGCCAGCTCCACTGAGGCACCTCCCGACACACCAAAAGCATTTCATCAGGTGGCCTCTGGCTCGTCTAATTTGAACCCAGAAGCTCCTGAAGGTTTTGCAAGCGGCAGTTTCAAGGCTGTCAGCGGGGTGACGTGGGGCCGAAAGCTTCCCAGCACGGCCAGGGGCAGCTCTGGCAGCCGCTGCGGGGCTGCGGTTGGGTCGCGACGCTGCTCCACTCGCAACTAAATGCCGGTTCCTGCAGGCACACGCACCGCAGCTCCCGTGTCACTCTGACTTATCCCCATGCAATAGCCAGGAAGCGCAGCACCTTTGCAAGGAGGAAGTTATTCTATATTTGAATAATAAAACTCCCACCACCTTTTATCTCTGCCTAAATTATGATCCTTCTCTGTTATCACAGTGACACATCAAACCCGACAGCCCGGGAGCGTTTCCAGCAGCACTGCGCTGCGCGGGGGGGACGAGGCTCGGCGGCAGCGCAGCCCCAGCCGGGCAGCAGGACAGACCCACGGACAGGACCGGCCGCCCACCAGCCCCAGGCAGAGCACAGGGGGCAGCAGGATCAGCCCCTGCCTCCAGCGTGGCCCCATGCCCAGCACCCCTGGGGCAGCCAGTGCTGCTGGGCCACCCCTGCCCAGGGCAGAGCCCCGACCACCCCCAGCTTCCCCCTGCTGCTTCTGGCACTCAGCTTTGCTCATTTAAAGGGCTCGTTAACTCACAGCCATGGAGGCACAGACACCCCTTACTCAAACCGCCTCTCACCCTGCTTCCTGGGAAACCAAGCAGCTGCAACTCCTTAAGTCCCTCACTATGGGGCATTTTCCAGCCTTCCCCATTTCCATGGTCCCGTCTGAGCACCCACTTCAGGATGCGCAGCCCCCAAACCCCGGCCCTGCAGGGGGTTTTACTTCAGCAAACCCCAGGCGGACGCAGCAGTTCTGCCTGGAAGAGGATTTGGGGTCACAAAGTGAAAAGTTAAAAAACCCACCCGGGGCCAGCCACAGCCCTGCGACCGCTGCCCGGCTTCTCCCGGGCCCTGCCTGCTGCGGGGAGGGGCGGGCGCCGGGCTCCACGGGGGGCAGCTACCGAAGCCCCTGACGTGCAGAGACCCCCGGGCTCGGTGAGACGCAGCCTGTGATGCCAGAGACCCCCAGGACCCCTCCTCTCTCCCACCTTAAGGGCTCGACAGGCTGCTCCAGCTTTTCGCTGGGGGAAGGCGCGGTGCATCCCCGGCAGCCGGGGAATTTCAGCAGGTACTTTGGCAAAGTCCCGTACCTGGACGCCGAGCGCTGCCGCCGGAGGCGTCGGGCACCCGCAGCTCAAGAGGCGCAGGCAGAAGAGGGCCAGGTGATGCCCGCAGGGGCAGGGGCTGCTCCTCCGGGACCCCACAGCACCCGGCAGCACCCGGCAGCTCAGAGACCGGTCCCAGTGGTTGCTCCTGGGGTGTCCCGACAGCGGGTGCCTGGGGCTCTGCTCAGCTGGCAGGGACGTGGCCCGGCCCCCACTGCAGCCCCGGCCCCCTGAGCCCACTGCCCGGACTCCACTCCCTCCGTCGCTCTTTCTGCAAAATACCCCCGGCACCAGCTTGGCTATTTTTACTGAGAGGAGAGTACAATAGCAAAACGCTGCTCAGGAGCTATTTCTGCTTCCAGAACCTCAACAAACGACTTTGAATTAATGAAGGAGACTACCCGAGTGATTAATGTGCAGGGACTATCTCCCCAGAAATGTCCTCCCACGTGTCTGATGTCCCTGGGCTGGCACTGGCAGTGCAGCGACAGCTCTGCTCTCCTGCCATGCCCGGTGCCAGAGAAGCAAACGCTCCTGAGGGTGCACCCCTAGACGTGGTCCCTGCCACCCTGAGCACCCCGGGACATGGGTCCCTGGTGACACCAAAATGGGGTTCTTGCACACCCCAAGATGTGCTTTGCCCGCTGTCATGTCCGTCTGACGCCCGTTCCCACCCACGGTGGCTGGGATGCTCGGGCTTCTCCATCCACATCCTGGACAAAGCCAACAAGATGATGTCGTGCTTTGCAGGTTCCCAGGCCGGGGTCTTGCTGGGACACGGATCCCCGTGTCCCACAGCCACGACAATGTGCCACGTGATGCTTCCGCAGGGACGTCTAAGGGTGGCCAGCGAGCTCCCGCGGGTCTGCACACGCGCAGGGAGCTGGGCTCCCCGCTGGGCTCACGCCACGCCACGCCAGCGGCTGCCCCAGCGTCGCGCCCCACTGCTCCCCACCGCTCCCCGCTGGGCTCTGCCCGCCCCCCGCGCCCGCTCCCCGGCCAGGGCTTCCCTTTCCCAAGGCCCAGCTGGCCCGTGCCATCCCGCCCTGCCCACGCACACCGACTGGTGCCCGCCTGCCACTCCAGAGTCCAGGGGGAGCAAAGGGCCGGTGCCGCGGGACCCTCGGGCGGGCACGGGCACTGCAGCACCAGGGACAAAACAGCCAATTTCCCGGTTTGTCGGAGTAAAGCCGGAGAAGGGCAAAGCAGAGCCAGGCCTGCCATGAGCAAAGCCACCGCTGCTGGCCCAGCTAAGCTCCCGAAGGGCTTTACTTTGCTTCTTGCCTTCTATTAAGCAAACAATAAATACATTCAAATAAGCTTTAAAATAATGCGTTATTTCCAAAACAGAAAATCAACTTACTCCAAATTTTTTGTAACTTTGGAGCAGGGTGTTTTCCAGCCTGGACAACTCGCCAGACTGCTCGGGATGCCGTGACCGACACGGCTGGGTGCTGTTCCCGCAGACCGGCGCTGGTGACAGACGGTGCCCAGCTCTGCCGACGGCGCCAGCACGAGAGCGAGGGACGGAGACGGAAACGCCCCGTGCAGCAGTGCTGGCCGTCGCCCTTTCCCGCACAACGCAGTTCCGCTGTGCTGTCACAGGGGCCTTTCCGCCCCGCGGCAGATGCCCCCGCCGTCCCTCTGCAGCGGGGACGCTCCTGCCCTCCACCCGCCCGTGGCAGATAGGTACACGGCCGCCGGTTGGTGAAGCTGATGGTTATTGCAGCTGACATAAAGGGCAAGGGAGGAGAATTTTCCGGCTCTGGATGGATGAGTCTAAAATCCACAGCCAGCAATGGCAGCTTTTAACTTCCCTGACCTACATAGCATGTGCTCTGGGAAGGCAGGACCTGGGACTCGGAGGAGGAGATGGCTGGTCAGGCAGCTCATTTGCTTGCTGACAATAAGAAAAAATCCCAGAGGCTACAATTTCCCTCCCTTCTGCTTCAGGACGGAGCGCGAGGATGCTCGTGCATGGGCACCAGAGCCGAGCATCAGCCCATTGCGCCCACGAGCGCAGCAAGCAGCAGACAGGGCAGCATCTGCAGCGGGAGGCTGCACCCCATGTGAATCCACCCCAAGCCTCGAGGAGAAACGTTTGTATAAAAAAAGAAAAAAACAAAAAAAAAGAAGATAATTTTTCCCCACAGCCATGCCTGTGTGGTACACGCGCCCTGAGCAGCCCCCCTGCTCACAGCTTGGAAATGCAACCTTGGCATCACTCTGTACAGTAATTAACGAAGAAACCAGCGTTATACCAAAGTCCTGGGTACACCAGACATTCATACCTTGCCCAGATTTTACACATTAATATCGCCACTGCTATAATGACTCTGCACCTTCCTATTGCAAGAAATCTGCAAATTGTGTATGTGCAGCTGAGAAAATGTACCTGAGGCTGCCGAGCTGGTGGGACTGGGCTGGGGGGAGGTTTCTGGCCTCTCTCCCCCTGCTCCTTTCACAGATTTCATTAATCTATTGGATGAGAATGCGCGAGTAAAGGGGAAGGACTGGCATCAGGTTTAAAACACAAAAATCAGTAGTATAATCTCCAAATTTATGAGTAGTTAAGGTTTAGGTTCACAAATTGCAATTTACGTTCAAAGAAAACCAGATTGCATGTAAGTATGTTCGGGTTTCTGTGCTGCCGGTATGCAGGCTGTTACTGGCGTGCCCAGCTCACTGCAGAAAGCCTGGCTGAAAGTACACGAGTCTAGGAAAAGTCTGGGAGGGTTTTAATTAAAAGTTTATAAAAATCCACCAGGACAATCTAACAGGCCAGCTGTCACGGCAAAGACCCAAGTGAGCAAATCAAGGTGAATTAAGCTGATGGGAAGATCCGAACAGCTTAAGCCAAGAGATCTCTTAATCAGAAGTGGTCTGTACATTTTTTTAAAAAAAAATCATATTGAAAAATGCCCTTTTAAACTTTTTAATACCATCTTCTATTCAGATTTTTTGTTTTGCAGGTGAAAAAGCTCTCAGCCTTTCTGCTTTATCAGAAACCAATCTCTACTGACTCCTGGTCTTTGGCAACCAAAATATTCCAATACCCTTTTCACTATACTACACCAACTCGGAGTTTGGATGCACAAACCCACTTTTTTCCAACAACCAGCCGCTTCTCCGACAGGATTCCCACTGCCCCAGAGGGGGCGGCTGCTCAAGCCCCTAGCTGTGGCTTTGGGAGTTGGAGCTCAAGTACCTGAAACACAGGTGCTAAACTTAACTCC
Organism: Chionis minor; assembly: GCA_013398295.1. Taxonomy (NCBI): domain Eukaryota; kingdom Metazoa; phylum Chordata; class Aves; order Charadriiformes; family Chionidae; genus Chionis; species Chionis minor. The sequence continues at coordinate 4,522 of VZSF01007605.1, read as the reverse complement.
GGGTCTGGAAAACCTCGGGAAGGCGCTTAACGCCTGCACTGGGGCTCGGGACAGGCGGGTATTTACTGCTGAGCACACGGTGCCCCGACGTGCCTGGACATCGTCCCCAGCCTGGAGGGCGCGCAGGGACAGGCACTCTGCGCTCACGGCAATGTGCCAACGGCAGCTCCCGATGGCGGCGGGTCTCAGCCTTTTGGAAAACCATCTGCAAACGTTCAAAAACCCCACAGCCCTGACCACCGCTGGCAGATGAGCACCTTGCACACACGCACACCTTGCTTGGTCGGCGGGTCCTGCGAACACCAGTGCACCCCGTGTGGGGCAGCCCGGGCTGCAGCTGGCCCTCGGCCACCACGACGAGCACAACCTCAGCCACGGCTCCCACCTGGTGCCCACCTGGCACCCCCGTCCGCTCGCGTCCTGTGTGTGCTGGGGCCACAACCCCTTCGCGGCCTGAGCTCCTTTGCTGACAGAACATCGGTAAGAATGCCACGTTGTCCCGAAATTGCCTTGTTTGGATTTAGATGACAAATTTGGGGAATAGTGTTTCATCCTATGACAAAGCCAGTTCCCACAGAGGCAAGGTGTCCTGCGCTCAGACGCGGCTGTAATCGCTTCATCGCCATCAGTCACACAGATCACACTACATTATCCTGTCTTTGAATAAGCACCATGTGAATAATCAGAAAGACGGCAATCAGGCAGCAGCACCCTCAGACAGATACCCAAAGAAAAAACAGATTTTTCTAGAAGACGAGAAGCGCGTTACCCTCCTGGGCAAAGCATGTTCTGCAGACTCGGCGGTGGCTGGGTGCACGGCTAACGCAGGATTGCCATGTGGCACAGGGAGCACTCGCCATCTCCAGGCAGCCCCGTTGTCCCAACCTGCTGGTTTTGCTTCGCTGTCTTCGTGGGAGCACCCTCACCCCAGCACCCCGCACCCCCAGAGCAGAGCAGAGCAGAGCAGAGCAGAGCAGAGGGTGCCCAGGCTGCCGGCCGCCCTGCTCGGGGTGTCCGCGGATGCCCTTCTCCCCACAGCGAGAAGCTGCTCTGCAGGTGGGATCTGTCCCCTCCTGTCACCAGCAGCAGAGCTGCACCCGGCTCCGAGCCCTTCCCTGTCTGCCTCACCTCGGGCTCACGTCCAAAGCTGCCTGTGTGGCCTCTGAGCTGCTCCCACTCACCTAGAGCAGCGCCTGGCCCAGCTGGGCACTGAACGGGGTGCCCAGGAGGGGAACCTGCTGCCTGCAGTTCCCCTGGCCACTGCTGAGAAGAGCCAGGGAGTCCTGGGGGACACACGCCGCTTGTCACTGCCATGGGGGCTAGGAGAGCAGCACCCAGCAAAGGCGCTTCCGTCTGATGCTGGGGGGAAGCTCTGGGCAGACGCCCGGCTGCTCTGGAAGAGCCATCATCTCCCTCTCCATCAGAGGGACCAGCAGCGGGCGCCTGCCCAGTCCCACCCACAGAGCGAGACCGCGTCTGTCCCCGGCTCACCCGTAGCAGCCCTTCCTGAGGGTAGTGGGAGCTCTGCCCCGGTGAACCCCCCGTGCAGGGACAGCACAGCTGGAGCCCACAGGCTGCTGCTCCGAGGGTGCCCGAGCTCTCCTGCCGCCAGGGACGGCTCCACCAGTGAGGCCAGGGGCTCGGCTCCAAGGCAGAGGGCACGCGCCCCCTGGGGAGCTGGAGCTGCCAGACTGGCTGCGGCTGTGGCTGCTGCAGGTACCTCCCTCCCAACACCCCACGCGGGTGGGTGTCCCCAGGGTGCCCAAGCATCCCCCAGCTCCGCTTCTCTCCAGCTCTTCCAGCACCTCAGGGATGGGTGCCGCTGGACAGGGTGCCCTCAGTGACCTTGGTGTCCACTCGGGACCTTTGCGCTGCTGGTGGAGAAGAGACGTGGCTTTTTTGCGCCCTCCTCAGCTGGGCAGTGACACGAGCAGGACCGGTGCTGGACACCCTTCAGGGAGATGGGAGACAAACTCCTTTCCCAAGGTGCTGGTGGGAACTGTTCCCACAAGCCTCCTCCCATCCCACTGGGACACCATGGCCACACTCTTCCTCAGCTTTGCACCACGGTACAAAACGCTACGTGTGTCCCCTGCCCACCGACAGCACGGACAATAAATGTTACACCCAGCCCTGCAAATGCTTCAGAGCTGGGGAAGGAAAACTCCAGGCACAGGCTGTGCGTTCACAAGAGCAGCCCGGGCTTTGTGGGAATAAAAGACTCGTAGCTCCAGAGAGCTCCTGAGTTTCAAGTCAAGGGTTTTGCACGGTGCTACCACTTGACTCAGCATCATCTCAGCTCTCATCGGAGCCCAGAGGGCTGCTGGAGAGGAATAACTCATGGCACCGGGGTACAGGTCTGCAAATCTGACTCAAGGCTGGATCCGTGGAACAATCCCAGCCAGGATTCCCGCTGCCCGGTGTGTGATGGAGCGGCCTCACCCTGCGTCGGGACCTTCCCAGTCCTGAGCACGTGGCCTCAAGGTCAGGGACGGATCAGGCGTGGACCTCCGCGCCTGCCCAGCTCCTCCGCCGGGATCATACCTTGGCTGTGCCCCACCATGTGCAGTCCCCCCCCAGGGACCCCACGTCCTGCCCGCCCTCCCCTGCGACACAGCACAGACCGGGGGGGCTCTCGTGGCCCCTGCCCCCCGAAAGCACATCCCCGCGTCCTCACCCTCGGGGGGCTAGGGACAGCAGGTCCCAGGGGGCAGCATGGCCCAGACACCACAGTGGAATAAAAGGGGGGGTTCACCCCCCAGCCTTGCCCCAGCAACGCCACGTGCTGGCCCTTCGTGCCACGGCACCACCAGGTCGAGCAGCCCGAACGCCAACCTCCCGCACCCAGACCCCCGACCACCCAGGTCCCACTCCCGGACCCCGCAGACCCTGCCTCCGGGCCACAGCCTGAACCCCACCCAAAAATAAAGTATCTTCCAAATCAAACTGGTATGAAGAAAACTTCACTTGTGGAAAAACATAACAAAACCAGAAAATAAAGTTTCTGGAGACATCCAAATCCCCTCTCGGTGTTTCAGTTTTTCAAATAACTTTGCTCCTTTATTCTCACACACACTGTACGCTAAAAATACACTGCATTCCCAGCAAAAAAATCCCCCACAGAAGCAAAATATGTGAACTTTAAAAAAAAAGGCGGTCTTGAAAGACTCACCTTTTAAAATTTCTCCTTTGTGGAGAATCTGAAACCTTTCAGGCTTTTCTCCAGTGAAGAAGGAATCTAAACCTAAAACTCCTCTGCCGCAGGGAATACTGTCCTCACAGCTCCAGTTGTAACTGCCTGGATAAATAAATACCCTCAGAAAGCAATTAATGGTGATCACAGGCGGTGCTAGAACTTTCCTCAGCACCTTCCGCTCAAAGGAAGAGCCAGCGATGCTGAGCACGGCTCGGTACCTGGTGAGCTGGAAGAAAACGTTTTCTCTGGTTTGCAGAACTTGGACCCCTTCCTCGCGCAGCCCTGCCGGCTCTGCGTGCCACTCGCTCGCTTTCGGCCTCCTGCACAGACCATGCTGCAGATCTGCACCATAAATATTCTGCTGCTTATCTCATCTGGTATGCCATTAATTAGTTTGCAAAGCAGTGGGCATTCAAGTGCTTGAGCACTTTCCTTTAAATTTGCCCTAATGAATTATACAAAACGATGAGCCAGACGCTAAACCTTGGTGAATTGGTGCAGATCGGCAGCCTGGTAAATATTTGGTGTGGCAGCATCTCCCTGCGCCGTGACAGCAGCCCCTCATTTACACTGAGGATAAATCTTGCAGGTGCGTTTCGAACTGGAAAGGGGCTGTGACATCCTCCCCTTAACCTGGTGGAAAATCCCTCCTGCGCAAACATCGGGAGTGAGAACCTGGGGAGCAAGCCAGAGTTAAACCCGGGTGGCAAGGCTGATCGAAGCCAAACCAGGAACGCACCCCACCACCATGGCACTGCCAGCCAAAGGGACACGGCTGGCCGAACAGGACAGCAGCGTGACCCCTTGCAGGCTCAGACCCCCACCCTGCGGCGCGCCGGGGGCTGCTCCGGTGCCAGAGCCCGGAGGAGGCGCAGCCGTTGCAAAAAAAAGGGTATTTTGATCTGAACAGGGAAATATTCCCGTGATCCCTGCCGGGAGCGAGGAGATGTGCCATGCATGGAGCGGCGGTGCTGCCCTGCCTCGCGCTTCGGGCTGGGCTTTTCGGGGTGCTGCGCGCGCCGTGATCAGCCGGAGGCAATTAAGGGGCTCGTCTCCCCCCAGCCGACCCCTTGCCCGGGTGGTGCCTGTCCCGCAGTGTGCCGGCAGCGCGCGCCGCGCAGCGCGAGCCGCGGAGGCAGGAATTATGCAAGACCCGCAGAGCTGGACCCAAAGCGCACGGTGCCTCCGGCGAGCGCCCAGCCGGGCTGCCCGCGCCGGGACAGCACCCCCGCTCCGCCCTGCCAGGGGCTTCCCGGCGCCCTCCGCCACCCGGGCACCCACCGGGCACCCACCGGGCGAGCGGCCGCGCTCCCGCGCAGCGGGCGG
>VZSF01007602.1:144-13718 GCA_013398295.1 Chionis minor | reverse complement strand
CCCTTCCCACTCTCCCTGCCCGTGCCCTTCCCGCTCTCCCTGCCGGCTCTCCAGATGCGTGCCTCTCCTCCCCAGACAGGAATAGGGCCTGGAATAGAGGTGGGTCGGAGGCTGCTGGAGACGGATCCGAGCGCTCCGGCGTCCATGGAGCCAGGCCAGGTTGACAGCTGTGCGGCTGGGAGCGGAATTCTGCTCCCTGCGCGCAGGCTCTGCCGGAGCCGGCTGGCTCGGATGGGATTTCTGATTTTACTTTCCCTGGCTTTTTTTATTCGTGGCCCGGTAAGGAGAGCGTTGAAGCATTGACTAATTTTTCGCAGGCCTTTGGAATTCACCGGCATTCCTGTTTCTCATTTCCCCTGCACCGGCCCGCGTTAATTCCACCCTTCCCAGTTTAGCAGCGAACTGGTTTCCCGGTGAAAGCCCGGAGGAGCTGCCTTGCCCCCTCCCGCGCCCGCTCTGCTGGAGCGGCAGGGAAGTCTCAAAAGCAGGATTTTCCTTAAAATTCCCACCACGTTTGTGTCTCCGCCGTGTGTCTTCAAGGCCGGAGTCGGAGAAGTCGCATGCCAAGATAAAAAACTTGGAGTTTGGGTGGATTTAATCTGCCCGTCTCCCATCTCTAAGCGTATATTTTCAGTTTTAGCTGCCAATTTCCCAGCTTTTCCGCAGTTCCTGTTCTTTCCGAGGTCGCGCGGCCGGCGGGGGATTTGATCGCGACGTTCCAAATGGAATCGTGGAAAGCAGCAAAACGCCGCCTTTTACACGGGAGTCTCGGAAGGTGAAAAATCATTAGAAATTAGGAAGTGATATACGTTACTTTTCAGATAGAGCCCAGCAGCCCGTCAGCCAGCCTGCGTGCTTCACGCGACAGCGCGTCCGTGTGTATTTCTTCTCGTTTTTTTTGCTTTTCACATCCCCATTAAATGAACTTATGGAATTTTCCGCCCCTTAGGAATTAAAGTAGCAGCTCATGAAGTAATTCGGTTATGTCATTCGTACATAAACAACCAGAGTCGAGCCGCTTGGCGTTGGTTTAAAAGGCAAAATTGCGCTTTTGCCGTTGCGTCTTCCTGGCTTTTTGTCTTCATTTTGAGCGCGGTCGTAGCTGCTGCGTCTTGTGCTTTGTTTTGCCTGTGTTTTGGAGTTAGCGGGTATAATCTAAATTAAAAATAAAAACTGGACAGAGGGACCTTGCTGGAATGAAGCCCGACATAACGGGCACCAGCGCAGGGTTTTTGTGTAGCACCATTTTCTGCCTAATTGCTAGTGCCGCCCAATTACGGCCTTTATCATATTTATGAATTATTTTGGAGCTATAAACTTCGTTTCGAGCCGGAGAGAAACCGCTGCCCGGAAAGCCTTGTCCTCCCACAATGGCTCCATTCATTTCTAACCAGCTAATTAGGCAGACGGTTAAAAAACTCCCCCCCCCGCCGTCGTATTTGGGTTCTGCGACCCGGCGTTCTGGCGTTCCGGAGCGCCCATGGATGGGCTGGCTGCCGCGTAAAGAGCCGCATGGTGCGAGCTGGGGGTCGGAAGTGCGGAGCCGAAGGCGGCAGCCGGGATGCTCAGCCCCACGGTGCATCCCGGGTGCATCCCCCGGGATGGGACCTCGGTCACCCGGAGCTGGGGACCGATAGAAAGCGTCCGGATGTGCTTCCAGCGTGGTTTCCTCCCCATGCGTTCGGTGAAGAAGAGTTAATATTCTTAATCCTCTACTTTAGGACCCTTTATATCTCCGGATTTAGCCAATACTTAAATGAATAATCATCCCTGTTGGAAAGAAATCGCGGGGATTTATTGCAGTGACTTCCCTCCGACGGCCGTGGCCACCCGCTTCTCGCCGTACTGGGTGGCAACCCCTTGGTTTCCCTGCAAATCCGTAAATTATCCCCCGTGGTGGGGAAGCAAAGCCGGTGAAGCGCGGGGGACGCGGCGGCGGAGGGGAACGGAGCGGGAGGGCATTCGGCTTTTCCCAGCCCTGCTCCAGGCGTGGGCATCCCCGGAGCCGGGAGACGTGGCAGTGTCCCTTATTTTTCTTCATCATCTTCTTCCCTTTCCTTTTAACGGCGGAGTCCGGCTTTGCCACTTCCAGCTCCGCTTAAATGTTTTTTTCCGTGCGACTGGCTCGCAAACGGCCCTTCCCGAAGATATCTGGGGAGCCGCTTCGGACTCGGCGCTACTTTTTTTTCCGGTAGGGGAAAAAAAAAAAAGTGAACTTTGCTTTTTTTCCCCTGATTTAATGCCACTCTTAATGTCTTTTTTTTATTATTATTATTTTATTTGTATTTTTGTTTTGTTTTTTTTTTATTAAATCCTTTCTTTTTGCTTTTGATCTTATTTATAGCCAAGCCACCGCTCATATGGAAACTATTATTGTATAGCGTGGAGATGAAAGGCTTCGGTGCAGTTAAATAAGAGGGAATAATTTGGAGCAATAATACACACATACAGTGAGAGACCGTTTGTGTCAAGAGTGCCCGGTGCTGGTCCCTTTTTAATATTGGGGGGGAGGTTTATGAGGGCTTTGCACAAATCTGCTTTCTGTCAGCCTTCTCAATTTTGACAATATTGAACACGTGTTAACACGCGTCAACCTTACGGCTTCCCTGCCGCGTGTTTTTATTTATCTCATCGGATAACACGAGGTCGTCATTTTTAAAAGGACAAAAGCCCCGTTGCTGGTTGGGCTTTGTCCATCAGATCGGCAAGTCGGGAATAATCTCTTCCTAACCCTCGCCCCAAGCCCTGCTCCGGGCTTTTCCTTGGTTTTTCCTCCGGTTTTTCCGTTGTATTGAGGAATTTAGCCCCGCGTGCCGAGGTCGCCTCTCAGCGCGGGAGGGGTTAACGGTGAGGAAAGGGATGCAACGCTCGGGACTTCATGGGAAGCCTTTCCCATTTTTTTGCAACCTCCTTACCCTGCCCCGGCTCCAGACGTCCCGCTGGGAGCCATGGAATGGGCGCTTGGATGACCGTTTCTTAGCGCGTCTTCCTGGTCCGTCCCTGGTGGCAGGTGGCCCCGCGTGTGCTGCCGCACACCGAGGTGGGTCACGCGGGCTGGGGAGCTGCTGCCCAGTTCCTCCAGGACTCCCGTTGCTCCTGGACCCCCATTCCTCCTGCCCCCATGTTCCTCCAAACCGCTGTTCCTCCTGGGTCGCTGTCCTCCTGGACCCCCATTCCTCCTGGATCCCTTTCCTTCTGGATCCCGTTCCTCCTGGCTTCCCATTCCTCCTGACTCCCATTCCTCCTGGATCCTGTTCCTTCTGATCCCCTGTTTCTCGTAGATCTCCATTCCTCCTGGCCTCCATTCCTGCTGGGCCCCCATTCCTCCTGACCCCCATTCCTCCTGGATCCTGTTCCTTCTGGATCCCGTTCCTCCTGGCGCCCCATTCCTCCTGGCTTCCCATGCTTCCTGACTCCCATTCCTCCTGGATCCCGTTCCTTCTGGATCCCGTTCCTTCTGACCCTTCATTCCTCCTGGCTTCCCGTTCCTCCTGGCCCACCATTCCTTCTGACCCCGCTTCCTCCTGGATCCCATTCCTCCTGACCCCCATTCCTCCTGGATCCTGTTCCTTCTGACCCCCTGTTCCTCTTGGCCCCCTGTTCCTCCTGCCCCCCTGTTCCTCCTGGACCCCCATTCCTCCTGAACCCCTGTTTCTCCTGGACCTCCATTTCTCCTGACCCCAGTTCCTCCTGGATCCCATTCCTCCTGGACCCCATTCTCTGCCCCCCCATTCTTCCTGACCCCGGTTCCTCCTGGACCCTCGTTCCTCCTGGAACATGTTCCTCCTGGAACCCCATTCCTCCTGGATCCCATTCCTCATGGAGCCCCGTTCCTCCTGCCCCCCATTCCTCCTGCTCCCCCATTCTTCCTGACCCCAGTTCCTCCTGGACCCTCGTTCCTGCTGCATCCCATTCCTCCTGGAACCCCATTCCTCCTGGCCCCCATGGCAGTGGCTGGGAAGTCACATGTGGAGAGCTGGGTTTCGCTTCGGGGTGGGGGGGTTGATTTATACATCTTCAGCAGGGAGCTGGGGAAACTCTCCTCCTGGAGAGAATTCCCAGATTGCTGTGCTGTCCCTGGCCTCCCGCTGTCCCGGTCCTGGCCGCACTGTGCACCCACCCCTGGGGGGGTGGCTGGGGCCACCAGCCTGCTCTGGGGGCACCGCTCGGGGTGGGGGATAATGGTCGTACGGGTGGAAAAACTGCCAAACTGGATGTCGTACATCTTGACAGAGCTGGGTCCAGCTCCAGGGCTCCCAGCAGCAGAAGGATGCGGAGCTGTTGGAGCGGGGCCGGAGGAGGCCCCGGAGATGCTGGGAGGGCTGGAGCCCCTCTGCTGGGAGGACAGGCTGGGAGAGCTGGGGGGGTTCAGCCTGGAGAAGAGAAGGCTCCGGGGAGACCTTCCAACGCCTTCCAGTCCCTCAAGGGGCTCCAGGAAAGCTGGGGAGGGACTCTGGATCAGGGAGTGGAGCCATAGGATGAGGGGGAATGGTTTTAAACTGGAAAAGGATGGATTTAGGTGAGATCTTAGGGAGAAATTCTTTGCTGTGAGGGTGGGGAGCCCATGGTGCAGGTTGCCCCGAGCAGCTGTGGCTGCCCCATCCCTGGAGGTTCAAGGCCAGGTTGGCCGGGGCTTGGAGCAACCTGGTCTATGGGAGGTGGAATGAGATGGTCTTTAAGGTCCCTTCCAACCCAACCCAGTCGGATTCTATGGCATTGATGAAACAAGCGTCTTAGCAAAATAGTTACTTTTTAAAAAAAAGAAGGGAAGAAGCACTTTTGTGGAAGAAAGGTGAAACTGGTGACTTCTTATCCCGCGTCCCGGCATCGTGGTGGTTGGCTGGGTTAACTGCAGGCGTGCGTCTCCCTCACGGAACGCTGAGTATTCAAGAATGAAGTGCGTATTTTTATTTTTTTTTTTAAGAACACCTTCCCATTCCTGATGGATATGGAGATAGCGCAGATAATCGGGAATACAGACAGACTAGCGTAACCAGAAAAACCTGACGTTTGTGCTGTTACCCTATACAAAACCGAAAAGGCGAAGGGAAGAGAAGGCAAAGTCTAACCTTCCTCCAGCTATTGAAGTTTTAAATAAATAATAATAAATGACTAATGCAAGTGTGAATTCAGGCATCGTCTGCCCAGCTTTTTGTGCCGTGTCCCTCAGCCTGCTACGTGCGTGCCTCCGAAGAGACCGGCGCTGCAGGACGCTTTTGATCCTTGCTCTGATTTTGACCAGCTTTTTAACCTTAATAGCCAAAAAAAAAAAACACCCCAGCTCAGGGACTTCTTATGGTCCCCTGAGCTGAATTACCTCAAGGGGAGCGTTCTCCACCCATGTGCTCCGGTGTGTCCACGTACCTCCCGTGCACATTTTAAGGATTTATTCTTTTTGGCGGTGGTTTATTTTATTTTTTTTTTTTAATTCCGCTCCCGTCTGCCGCGTGCTGCGAGTAAGGGGGCTGTTTAAAGAGATGGAAATAAATAAAATATTAATAGGACTTCAAAGTGAGTTGGATTCTCTAAAGATAAGTATTATTTATAATCTACACTCCCAGGCTGGGGCCGGGGTGGGGGGGATGATTCCTATCTTCTCTCCACCCCGGGGCAGAGCTGGTGTTTGTATAACAGACGAACCGGGAACGCTGCTGGCTGCGGAGGGAGGGGGTGGCAGAAAACACCGTGTCCCCCCCTGGAGCGCGCAGGCGTTGCCGGTTTCGGTCCCCGCCACGTGCGTTTCGGCGAGCCGCGTCCCCGCGTCCCCGGGCAGATGGTGGGTTTCAACCACGTTTGGCAACGTGGTGGTGCTCTTGAAGGGTTGGGGCCACAAAAAATAGGCTGTGTGCGCGTAACGAAGCCATGGAGCTGCCGGAACCTTCTTGCAAGTGATGGAAAGGGGAGAAATTAATTATCCAGACGAAGGCGCTGCGGAAGGTGTCGGTTTGTGTAGCCGTAGGGGTGGAAAGTGGTTCGGAGCAACCCCCTCGCTGTGGCACGGGGAGGATTGGGGTGGGAGGGGGCCGTAGCCGGAGCTCCATCCCACCGCGGGATGCCGGCCTCCCAGCCGGAACGGGCTCGGAATCAATCGCAGTGGATAAGAGATGGTTTTTCTTTCGGGTAGGGTTGGCCGTAGGTTGGGCTTGCTGGCTAAGCGAGCCTGGAATTCCCCGGTTGGCAGGGAAAAAAGCTGCAAATCTCAACAAGCGGGATGGATCACGGGGTGGGTTGTAAAAGAGAGGAGAAGAACCAAGAGTTTGGATCATTCAGTTGTGAGACGTAACGTAGGTGGTTCCCTTCCAGGTCTCTTGAGAACCTGAAGGAGAAAAAAATGGGAGGAAATCTTATTGGAACCCATTTTAAAAATATAAATATAAAAATATAAATAAAACTTGACATCACTATGTCCAAACAGTTTCAAAAATCCTCCAAATCATGAGTTTTGGGATTATTACCGTGTCTCCTTCTTGACGTGGCGAAAGAAGAGATAGTCTTGGAGAAGTCGGGCCAAATAATCGAGGAGGCCAGGTTGTCCCTCTTCTTCAAGCTGGACCACCCAACTGGGGGCATCTCCCGCAGCCCCATAATGGAGGTGGTCGGGATAGGAGATGGGCTGCTCCCTGTCTCCGGGTCGGTCTGTATCTGTCTGTCACAGCGTCCTCACGGCTTCCAGCCACCCTCGGGAGCTCCGCTCCAAGGGCGGTGGTGGTTGGTTGCCAACCAGAAGCGGCGGCGGATGTTTCTTTGTCTTCATTGACCTCAAAACGACACGGTTTTGGTCTTACGTAGGAAAACGTAGCTGGGAGGGGACCTGTGGAGGTGGAGGGGGTGACAGCCCTGCTCACGGTGGGGCCGGCTGTGGTGGCAGGTCCAGCTCCAGAGCCTAGAGCAGGTCACCAGGGTCACGGCCAGCTGAGCTGGGTGTCGCTGGGGATGGAGAAGGACAACCTGCTTCACTGGGCCTTTTCTTTCCAAGGCGTTGGAGGGGGGGAAAAGTACTTTTTTCTCCTCGGAAGGGTGTCATTGTGATTTTCCTGCGTTTTCTCCGTTGAGATTTCAGGAAGCAGGAGCGCCAAGCTCCAAGCGACGTAATACTCCTCCTCTCTCAAAAAACCAAAAAAAACCCGCCGCTTGCGGTCTTCTCTTAGTGTCTCCTGTTTTAAAAATCCGAGCGGCTCAACGGGGAGAGAGTTTTTCTCTCCGCCGTTTTACACTTGCTTTCAGCTATTTGCGTTTCGTCTCGTAGTAAAAGATTTTTCTCAAGTTCCCCTTGGCAGGATTCCCTTTTATCTTTCTTCCTGCGGTCTCCGCTCGCTGGTAACAATTATCCTCTATTATCTTCTAAGTTCTGATTAGAAACATCCCTCCGTCTTTTTATCTACTTGCTTTTTGGAGAATAAAAAGCGATTTACAGTTCACCGCCGGGTTTATCGCCCCTTTCGCCCGAGCGTTGAGGGGGATGCGGGCACCGGAGGGCTGAGTTTTCCGTGCGGATGGGCTGTCTGTCCATCCCTACGGATGTCTGGCCGGGCAGGACTGCAGGCAGCACCGGTGTTAACCGCTCCGGGTGTTTTTCTAGCCAAATCTCCTGCTGCTCCTGACAGTTTTGCTCTTCAGGCTCTTCACTCCTCTCGACGCTCTCCTTAATTTAACGAAGGAGCAACCCCGCTCCGCCGAGCGCGCCCGTGAGCCGCCTGGAGGGGCGGAACGGCGGCGTTTCCATCCCGCCGGCGCTGTCAGCTCCGCCGATGGCGTTACTGGAGTGTTTAATAAAACCTTGATTGGTATATTACCCGGAGCCACGGCGTTGGCAGGCCTGCTGCCCCTTCGGGTTCGGGACTCGGCGGTTAATGAAATACAGCGAGCGCTCGTTTGGACGGGGCGTCTCGTTTCGGGAAGGCGGGTGACACGTTATGAGGGTCGGGGGGAGCGGGGGGCCGCGCCGCTCGCCGCCGCAGCTCCCGCTGTCACGGGCTTTCGCTGGCATCACGGCGGGGGGGAAAAAAAAAAATCCGATCCCCCCGAAATGAAAGTCGGATGCCAAATTGAAATTCCTGCAGGATTTCCCGTAGCGAGGGGGGAATTGAGAAGCCAGCAATTAAGCATATGGGCATTAAGATAATTGTCAGATCTGTTGGCGGACATGATAGAAGACAGATGGGTAGGAATCGGCGCGCTCGGCTGCGGCACCCTGGGAGACAATTTGACGTTTTACCTGCCTGAGCTGCTCGGCCGCCTTTGTCACGAGGCGTGCGGTGCGGCGCGGTGTGTCCGGTGTGTACGGTGTGCGCGGTGCGACTGTACGGGCTGTCTGCGCCCTCTAGTGAGACACAGCCCCGTGCCACTGCTCGGCGTCCCCGTCCCCCTCCCGGGGTCCCCTGGAATGTGGGGCTGGGCTGTCCGGCACCACATGGCCTCACTGCTGCCTCTCTCCGTCCCCATCCCTCTCCCGGGAATGTCGGGCTGGGCTGTCCGGCACCGCGCGGCCTCACCGCTGCCTCTCTCCATCCCCATCCCTCTCCCGGGAATGTGGGATTCGGCTGTCCAGCACCGCACGGCCTCACCGCTGCCTCTCTCCGTCCCCATCCCTCTCCCAGGGTCACTGGGAATGTGGGGCTCAGCTGTCCGGCACCGCGCGGCCTCACCGCTGCCTCTCTCCATCCCCGTCCTTCTCCCAGGAATGTGGGGCTCGGCTGTCCGGCACTGGACAGCCTCACCGCTGCCTCTCTGCATCCCCATCCCTCTCCCGGGAATGTGGGATTCGGCTGTCCGGCACTGGACAGCCTCACCGCTGCCTCTCTCCATCCCCATCCCTCTCCTGGGGTTCCCGGGAATGTGGGGCTGGGCTGTCCGGCACCGCGCGGCCTCACCGCTGCCTCTCTCCGTCCCCATCCCTCTCCCGGGAATGTGGGATTCGGCTGTCCGGCACCGCACGGCCTCACCGCTGCCTCTCTCCTCCCCGGCAGGTCGGAGCGCACCGCGAGGACGGCGTCAGCCTCCGCGGGAGCCACTCGCTCGTGCCAAACCAGGTGCCGGTCCCCCAGCTGCCCGTCCAGTCCGCCACGTCCCCGGATTTGAACCCACCCCAGGATCCATACAGGGGTGAGTACCGCCTGCCTGGGAATCCCATCCCGGCACGGAGCATCCCCAGACACGCGGCCGGGATGTCAGTGAGGGATGAGGTGTCTGCGCTTCCGCTGCCGGGGATGTTGGGATGTAGCGCAGCGCAGGGCCGGGACGGCGGCACGGAGCCGGTTCGTTAATTCGGCTCCGCTCTCGGAAATGCTCCCAAAAATTACCGCGAGAAGCGTGTGAGCAACTTGCCTGTGGCCAGTGAGTTTTGATACTGGGACTGCTTGATTAGCAAAATTAGGAGCGTAGACAGGACACGCATCAGAAAGGTGTTTAAGGAAATTTTAAGACGTTTAAGAAAAGGGATTTTAAGTTGGAGAAAACGGCGCGGGACGCGCATGGTAAAGAGTTTAAAGGGGAGAGTCGGAGCCGCAGGTTTTCCAGCCCGCGGACAGGACGGCTCCGTCCTGCGCCCCCTCTGCCGGGGTGGTGCGAAGCAGGGCTGGAGGTATCCGATCCCAGAGGACACCGGAGGGTTGTCGTTATTCCCGGAGGCAGCCGATCTTCCCGGTAAAGCGTGGAAGGAAGAGCCTGAACTATTCCGGTGCCTCACAGGGCTCGTTCGTTGCAGCTCAAGTGCTTGGATTATTTGGAGAATGGTGGCTTAAAGATTATTTTTTTTTACGGCGAAGGAAAAGTTACGTGGTGATTGAAGAAGAGGAGTAGCACTAGGTGTCCTGTGTCCCCTTCCGTGGCTACCGACAGCCGGAAATGCCGGTGTGGGCAAGGACACAAGCTCTGTGTCCGTTCTGGAAAATGCACATCGTGTCGGCTACCAACCAGTAGCGAGGGCGCGGAATTCCGTCAGATGGGGGAATCGAATTTGCTCTAGGAGTTCAAAGTCTCACTTTATTCCCTTGGGCTTGGGGACAGGGACCGCAGACCCGGACCGTTGGGACGCTGGCGGCTTGACAGCTCTTCCCTGTGTTTTCCCGCAGGCATGCCGACCGGACTGCAAGGGCAGAGCGTCTCTTCCGGCAGCTCCGAAATCAAATCTGACGACGAGGGAGACGAAAACCTCCAGGATGCCAAATCTTCTGAGGACAAGAAACTAGAGGATGACAAGAAGGATATCAAATCAATTACTAGGTCAAGATCTAGGTAACAGTATATAATAGTGTCGCTTCATTTAATTCCTTTACTGGATTTCGATGAAGTGAACAGAACAGGAGGAAACTCTGAGGTTTTTTCCTGGCAGGTAAAACCACAGCCTAAAGTGGAACGACGTGGCTTGTCCTGGCGGTACCGAGTGCCTTTCTGGTACCTGTACCCCAGGCCGTCCTCAAATTCCAACAATTCAATTTGGACACTTTTGAGCAAGTTCTCCTCAATCGGCAAAAGAAATTGGGTTACGCTCCAATCTGTGAATTAGGCTGTTACTCCTCTCTGCCTGTGCTTGCAAATTGGAATACAGGATGGAGTTTCAGCTCGGCAAAAACGTGCCGAAGAGCTGATCACACCTGCATCTGAACTAACAAACCGTCTGCTTTTCTTTTATTTCGGAAAGAAATCGGTCATTCCCAAGCCTCGCTTTCTGCAAACCTCTCGGTCTCGAGGTCTTTCCTTGGTTTTTGGCATGTTCTCTATCGATTTTTGTAAAGCGTTAGCGAAGTCGTCGCTGGATTTTTCACATCTGGGAACTCGCGCCCGTGGTGGCGTCCTGTCTACGGGCGCTGCAGCCGTGAATCCAAACGGGGGACAGCTTTTTCCTTGTCTCCCAATTTTCAAAAATCTCTCGATTTTCAAAAAAATAGAGAGTCCGGGCACGGCCCTGCTTTGTGCAGGGGATTTTTTTTTGCCTTTTCTCTGCCTTTTCTCCTTCCACGCCTGGTTCTCCGCGTGAAAACCCAGCGGCGGAGCGAAGCGCCGAGGTTCAGACCTCTCGGGCCGGCGGCGCTCGCCGATCGTTAAAGCCTTAATTACGTTTCCCATCTCTTTGTGAGTGGAGAAAATGTATGACACTGGAGATTTGGGCGGAATAGATGTGTTGAAGTAACCCTATGTAGAAGCGAGGCTTTTCGTGTGCGTTTGTGATATGGTAAGAAAAAAAGCACCTTTATGCTGATGTGAGGCGATCGTGGGTCTTGTTCATTCAACAAATACGCTGTCGCTTATGCATATTTATATGTGCTTTGAAGCTTTTCTAGGCTAATGTTTTTGCTTTTAACGTGCTTGCAGCTTTCAAAGGTTACTCCTGATATTTAGTTACGTGTTTGAATCCATGTTTTTAGGGCTGCTGAGAATTTATTACTCCATTTGCATAACCAAGCCCAATTCCGTCGTGCCGGTGACTCACCCCGCGGATGTGTTTTCGGTTTAAAATGATCATTTTGTCCGGCGAGAAGGTGGTTTTGGTGCAGGAAGGATGCAGAAGTTCACCCTAGGGCCCTTCGCAGCCATAAATTACTTCTGTGGCTGTTGGCCTCCGGGTGTTTGGGTGCCCCGTGGGGGGACTGGCTGGGGTGCTGCCCCCGCGACTCCCCGCTGCCGCTGGGAGGGAGGACGGCAGATCCGCACCTTCGGTTCCTTCCAAACCTTCCAAAACCCGGTCTGCTGAGAGGGAAACGTGGAAATGCACGGTTCTCTTTCCGGCTTGGAAGCTACTGCTGAGCGGAGGCTTGCCAGGCTTTAAAATGTTGCAGTGTTGGCTGTGATAAAACGTGCTACTGAATAAAAAAAAAGCTATATATCTGCTTCTTTTAAATATCAGAAGTCCTGCCTTGCAGATCCTAAAGCTCCGTTGCAAACCCAGGCTTTACTCGGTGTAAAATTCAAGGAGTTTTGCCTGGGTTTGGTGGAAGAGGAGCAGCAAAGCTCACAAGGTGTCTGCTCGTAGCAGCTGGTTTTGGACGAAGCCAAAAATCTGAAAATCTGAAAACGGTGGCGCTGCTCATTCCCCACGTCATTAGAAAATGACGTCTTCCTTTTGTCTCCCAGCAATAACGACGACGAAGACCTGACACCGGAGCAGAAGGCCGAGAGGGAAAAGGAAAGGAGAATGGCCAACAACGCTCGGGAACGCCTGCGCGTCCGCGACATCAACGAGGCTTTCAAGGAGTTGGGCCGGATGGTGCAGCTCCATCTAAAGAGCGACAAGCCCCAGACCAAGCTCCTGATCCTGCACCAGGCTGTGGCCGTCATCCTCAGCTTGGAGCAGCAAGTCAGAGGTCAGTGGGCCACCTCTTGCGTCCATCTTGGGCTTGGGCCGTGCCAAACACACCTTTCTGGATAGGGGGAAGCCTGGCCGGGGACGCCGAGGAGGGAGGGGGGCAAGACCTTGGCACCCAGATCCAGCGGGCACTTCCCGACACCCGGGGCGCTTGCGTTCCCCTCCGGTTCCGGGGATGCTGGTGTAGGTCCTGGGTGGCCTCGGCACGTTTTATGTTCTTCAGAGAGGTCCAAATGCGATATTGGAGTTGTTTATGGTTGGACTCGATGATCTTGAAGGTCTCTTCCAACCCAAGTGATTCTGTGATTCTATCATGGGATGTTTAGGTTGGATATTAGGAAAAACTTCTTTATGGAAAGGGTCGTCAAGCATTGGAAGAGGCTGCCCAGGGAGGTGGTGGAATCACCATCCCTGGAGGTGTTTCAAAGATGGGCAGACGTGGTGCTGAGGGACATGGGTTAGGGGTGGTTTTGGCATAGGTTTATGGTGGGACTCGATGATCTTGAAGGTCTCTTCCAACCCAAGTGATTCTATGATTCCATCGGGGGAGGTTTAGGTTGGATGTTAGGAAAATCTTTACGGAAAGGGTTGTCAAGCGTTGGAACACGCTGCCCAGGGAGGTGGTGGAATCGCCACCGGACCAATCCGCTATCAAAATGTGAATGTTTGAAACGGCCTTTTCCTTCGATCCCGCAGAAAGAAACCTGAACCCGAAAGCAGCCTGCCTGAAAAGAAGGGAAGAAGAGAAAGTATCTTCAGATCCTCCTCCGCTTTCCCTGGCCGGACCCCACCCTGGGATGGGAGACGCCTCCAATCACATGGGACAGATGTAAAAATCAAAAAAAAAAAAAAAAAAAAAAAAAAAAAAAAANAAAAAAAAAAAAAAAAAAAAAGGCAAGTTTTACTCGCAGCCGTGCCCCGGGGGCCCGGCCGTCCCTCGGGAATGGCTTTTTGGGTGGGTTCCAAGGTGGGATTTGGGGGGCTGGAGGAGGGTGCGGGGACGCGGGTTGGACTGATGGGATTTTTTGCTTCTTCCACAGGTCCAAGTTGCCACATTTCTTCATTTTAAGCAAGAGACCACTTCCTTAACAGCTGTATTATCTTAAACCCACATAAACACTTCTCCTTAACCCCTTTTTTGTAATATAAGACAAGTCTGAGTAGTTAAGAATCGCAGACGCAAGAGATTTCAGCATTCCCGAGTATTAAAACCGAGAAAAACAAACAAACAAACAAAGTGCAACTTGAGGGACGACTCTCTTTTAACATATCA
>VZSF01007590.1:20111-51297 GCA_013398295.1 Chionis minor | reverse complement strand
CCTCCCGCCCGTGTCCCCTCCACCCGTGTGCCCCAGTCCCGACACGCCGGGAGCTCCGGCCGCGCTGCCGGTCAGTGCTGGGGCTCTGCGCGGCCGTGCTGGCACACGCCGGCGCTCCCGGCAGCGGGGCCGGCAGGTCCGGCAGCGGGGCTGGCAGCAGGCATGCACTTGCTCAAACACCACGAGGACGTAGAAATGGACTGGATGGGGAAGCTCGGGAGCAGGAGCCGGCTCGGCCCTGGACGGGCGCGCTGGAGCCGCGGGCGGGAAGCAGGACACCCTCCAGCTTCCCCTCACACCCCACACGTGCCAATAAAACCAGACACAAACACCGTGACTGCCTCCCTCCTCAGCTCAGCCCACCTTGCCCAGACAAACTCTTCAAGTCTTCAATAAGAAAGTGCAAAAAATGTACACGGAAATGAAACCCCCGTCCCAGCCGCTCTGGCGACGGCGGGGGGTCGCATCGGTCGAAGCACACTTGAAGCGGGAGCAGGAGAACCCGGCAGCACCAGCGGCAGCTCATCTTCCACGCAGGCACCGCCGCCGCGCTTCGCCTGCCCGTCCTCCAGCAATGGGGCAGCTTTCGGCTGGGGGGAGCCGGGAGCGGCCCCCGGGGGCTGCTGCAAGGAGAAGGGAGAGCTGCCCATCGGCTGGGCTCCGCACCCTCCCCACGCCACACGAGAGGCGAGGGCAGCCAGCCCGAGGGCTTCGGGAAGGATCCTGCCCCTGCTCCCACCTCCGCTGCCGGTACCGGCTGCGGTTGCTTGAGCCAGAGGCCACATCCACACCCTGGCACGCCGGGAGGCACCGGGAGCCGAGCCCTCGTACAGCCCCGCCACCCCCTGCCTGTCTGCACGCGTGTTCCCACAAGGCTTCCGCCCACGAAACACGGAGAGCAGCGAGCACAGCCTTACCTCGGCTGGAAACGGGAGCTGCACAGGAAAATCATGGGAACAGCTAAATATCTGTGACGAGAGAAACACCCCGGTTGCCCGCCATCCTTTGGCGACGCTCCTGGACTCAAATCCACCCCCTGAATTTCTCCGCCCGGGAGTGTCCGCTCAAAACCCCGACCTACCGGTCACGTACGGCCCCAGAGGCATCTGGCTGTAGTTGACAATCCCGCCTGGCCCAGGACCTCGGAAATTCGGCCCAAAGTTGTTGTTGTAGATCTGGGAGGAGCCGAAGGAGCCCTGGGGAGGTACAGAGGGAGAAGAGCCGCTGACTTCCAGCCCTGGCCCCACCACCACCCCCGGCGAGGGGCTCCGTCCCCGCTGACCTGCTGGACGGCGGGGTCCCCCCCGCGGGTGGCCAGGCGGCTGAGGATGCTCCGCTCGGACATCTGCAGCCGGGCGGCCACGGGCGGGATGCGGGACAGCATGGAGGGCAGGCGCGTCACGTCGGCCTTCATGTCGCTCAGCAGCTCCTCAAGCTGGTTCAGCACTGCGAGCAGAGCGAGGCCGCGCTCAGCTGGGGGGCTCCGGCAGGGGCACCCCCAGCGTCCCAGCCCCGGGGACTGCCGAGCTCCGGGAGCTGATGGCAGAGAGCGCTGCGGATCCCGGCCACCACCAGCTGCAGCAGTGGCACCATGATTCCCAGTGCCCTGACCGGCAAAGCGAGCTGGGGAGGAGCCGGCAGCTCCCAGCTAAGGGAATGCCAAGACAGGGACAACCTCCCGGCTGGATTTCCCCTCGGTCAGGGTGGCAAACCCTTCCCAGCCCCCCGGGCAGGCTCCCACCCCGCCTCTGCCGGCACACACCCTTGTGCAGGACGGCGTTCGCAGGCTTGTTCCCAGCCAGGGACTCTTTGGAGAGATGCTGGTGGCTCTCGGCAAGGCACTCCACTTCAGCCAGACGGGCGTTCAATGCCATGGCCGGGTGATTGGGGTCTTGGGTCATGTTCAGGTACGCAGCTCTCCGCAGCTGCTCCTCGATCACCAGGGCCTGCTCCAGCAGCTGGGAGGCACAGGACAGGAAGGACTCAGGACCAAACCCCGTACCAGTGTAAACCAGCACCGCCCTGCTGTGCTCCCCGCCGGCCTCACTCCCCAGAACTCCTGGGAGAACAGGCCTAGCCCTTATGTTTTCTTATCCTGGTCAGACACCGAGCATCCCAGAAAGGGATCTAGGCAGCACTTCCACAGCATTGCACGTGGCAGGAGCAGGCAGAGCACCCAGCACAGCCCACACGCGGAGAGGAGCCCCGTCCGGTGCACCACGCTGCGGAGCCTGTGAGCTCTGCGGGACCAAGCCCCGCTGCCAGGTGCCTGCCCTCCTCCGGTGACCACGAGCCCATCACAAAGCCCACGACCGCTCCCTGCTGCACTTCCAGAAGGTGCCGGCGGGCTCCCCCCGGCTTTGGCGTGCCGCTCGGGTCCCCCACTGGCAAGGACTCACCAGCCCTGGCCCCGCAACTCACCTTGAACCGCCGGGCAAGGAACTTGTTCTTCATCTCGAGGTAGTTCCCCTTGTGCATCTCCGACTTGAAGGGCTCGTTCAGGATGACGTAGCGCGGGTCGTTCTGGATGTCCTGCCAGCGGGCGTAGCCGTGACTGGTGCGGAGGGATTGTCAAGGAAGAACCGGCCAGTCGACGGCGTGCCCACCGCCCCGCAGCGACACCGCATTTGCCAAAGCCCCTCCCTGCTCAGCACCACACAGTCACCCCAGCTCCTGCGCCCCGAGGAGGCCTCCCTCACCTCGCCACCTCCCTGCCACCCGACGGCGGGAGGCACACTCCCCCCAAGTCAAAGGGTACGTGACAATTCCTGCCAACAGCCAGTAGTCATGTCGGCGGTGCCAGATGTCGTAAATCTTGCCGGAGGAGACAGCAGCCCTTTCCTCGTTCTGCCACAGCGTGTGCAGCTCTGCGAAGCAGAAGCGAGACAGCCCGGTCAGGCAGCAGGGCTGCCGGGGACATCGCGCAGCGCATCAGACAGTGCGAGTGATGACAATTCCCGGGCAGCCATGAGCACAGGGCGAAACCGGGACACCTTGCTGCTTTTTAAATGGTTCACATTTCTTGCACAGGTTCAGAGCTTCTGTGCATAAGCTACACAGGAGCAGCCAATGCCTTGTCTCTTGCTCTGACCTGTAAAGCCACCATCAGCAATGTTGAACATGAATCGGAAGTTCACGTTTCTGTCGTCCTTCTTTCCATCCTCCTCTTCCTCTTTGTCACCATTTTGCTGAGCCTCACTTTGCTCCTTCTCCTCCACCTTGGCGTCCTCTGCTTGGCAAAGACAAGAAATTGCTCCTGCCTGACCACGCTCTGCCAAGAGACTGACCCAGCAGCTGCCGGAGGAACTCCCAGCTACAGGCACTCTCTGCTCCACAGCGGTCGTCTGCCTGCCTCTTCCAGCCGATCCCACATTTGCATGGCAGGTACAGGCAGTGCCCACCATGGCAGGGTCTCGTTGCCACCTGTGGCTTCCGAGCACGGCCAGAAGGCAAGCACCAGCTGCAGTGGGTGCTGACGGCCGTCCTCGCCATCACACCACACACATGCTCCCTCGCCACTGTGCCAGGCGCTTGCCCCGCCTGGGAGACCCTTCACACCACTTCTCACCCCAAAGCCTCCTCGCATCTCACCTGGTTTGACTTCTTTGTCCTCCCCTTTCCCTGGGCTGCTGTTAAGCTCCGGCTTCTCCAAAGGCTTCTCTTTCTCTTGAATCCCCTCATCTGCAGAAGGGAAAAGGACGTGAGAAAAGCTTGGCATGCAAAACACTCTTCAGGGAACAACAGCTTATTGTCCGGATAGACTCTCCCTTTTAGAGTAAAGTGATTATATTGCTTGTATGTTCAAGGCATTCAAAACACTTCAAACAAAATATTCTTCTGCATTTTATCAAGAAAATTGATTTAGTTTTCCCTCTTCTTGAGATATCTGGAGGAACATATTGCTAGGAACAGAAAATTCCCCCAAAATGAGCATTTCTCCTTAATTACAACCTGGAATTGTTTTTTCAGGAATTACTACAGGACCTTGTGACATTCAGGTCTCCCATTGTGATGTTGGGAAGAGGAAGACCCAAGCAAGGTGCAAGAGCAGAAGCCGCCCAGCAGAGGGAAAGCGTACCCGAGGCTGGTAGGGTGCACACCCTGGTGTCCACACAACTGCAGCTGCGGAACTTCTCCAGTGTGAATCAACGTCGCTGCTGGGGGCCACAGCCCCACAGAATTCCCAGCTGCAGCTCAGAGGGGCGCCCATGCATGCGGATCGTGTTCATCCGAGCCACAGACTCACCTTTCACCAGGGGCTCAGGAGAAGGCTCAGCCTTTTCACTCTCTTCCTGCTTCTCTTCCCTCGGTTTCTCTTTGCTGTCGCAACTTTCTGGGTGCTCTTCGCTTTCCACCTTCTCGGCACTTGCAGGCACCTTAATGTACAGTGCCCACACCAGGTCAGTCCAGCCTGGCCCCGTCCTCAGGGAGCGCTCCGAGTCTCCAGGCAGGCCGTGAGAAGGTCTCCCAGAGGAGATCCTGAGGGAAGCCACCCCACCTGGCCGTCAGACGCCTTCCTGGACTTCTGCTCCACTTGGTCCTTTTCCTCCTGGAACCCGAGCTGGGTTTCTATTTTGTCTGTAGCAACAGCAAAGCATGGAAGCTACTGACAGGGGCCATGCCAGGGTAGGCAGACACCTGCAAAACCTTCTGGCGTCTTGGCCCACCTCCATTCCAAGCCCGACCAAAGCCACAGTCCCCTGGAAGCCTACAGGCAGCCTACCTGCGAGGGCCACAGGTCCCGTGTGCGTATGTGCTGGGCTGGCTGGGACAGGGGTGTTGGGATCTGACGACACAATCTCACTGGACTTCTTGCTCTCCAGGCCCTCGAGAATCAGATCTGGGGTGCTGTATTTCCCGTTGACGTGCTCGAACTCCTGGACCTGGGGCAGATGCACACCATCAAGTCAAACACAGCAGAGACATTTCCTGCCCGGTCAAAAACGGATGTGCATTGAGCCTGGGAGATTCCGCAGAGGATCCCTGGCGAGAGGCATTCAGCGGCCAATGAAACCCACAAGCCTCCAGAACTTACCTGAAATGGCAAATTTAAAATTTTACTCACCCACCTTCTTCCTTACTAGTGACATGACTCCTATCCGAGTCAGCACATGCTGCCGTGACAGCCCTTCCCGGGGAACGCCGTCCGCAAAGGTCTCGGCCCCGTCTGCCCCGGGCTCACACAAATGTCTCATGAAGAGCGAGACGTACGCCCTGCGGAAGTGAAGCCAGACCTCAGCCCAGCTCGGCCCACGGGCGCCCTGCTGAGCTCAGCACCCACCCCAGCTTGCCCTGGGAAGCACGGCGGAGATGGTGACATGGCAAGGCAATGGCGGGACCAGAGTTTGTCCTGAACACGCGAGCTAAGTGTTCACAACAATCAGCCAGAGCCCAGGACAGACCCTGCGCTAACTGCTCGGGACAAACCTGAACTCCTTCTCACTCTTCCCTCGCAGATCCCGCACCAGCCAGTGAGAGTTGAAGGCGTCCTGGGGCGGCATCCCCCAGCGCATGATGGCGTTCAGGAAAGCCTTGCGCTGGCGGGCGTTGAAGCCGAGAACCTGCATGGAGCAGAGGAGCTGCTGGGATCACAACGCCGCCTCGGCAGCGCGTGGCCTCTCGCAGCCGTTGCAGGCGGGATGGATCCGGACTAACGCGCTGGCCACTTGGCTCAGAGGGGTCCAGCCCGCGAGCCCAGGACAGCCCTGGCACAGCTGCCTCGGACGGGCTCTGGCTGAGGCTGACACCCACCTCGATATTGCCCCCAACTCTCGCCAGCAAAGGAGGGAGAGGCTTGTCCCGGTCACTCTTCAGCTGCCTCCGGGATTGTCTTCTGCCACCTGGAGTCAAGCAGCCTCAGTGAGGGACAGGCCCAGCCCGCGAGGAAGGACAGCTGAAGTGCTCACAGGGATGGCTCTGCGCCCCAGCCTTCCTGCACTCCCTCCTGACCGGAGCAGAAGCCGGGCAGAGCGGGAGCCCAGGCTGCAGAGTCCCTTCCACCCGTCCCGCTGGACCCCTGAGCTGGGGCACTCTGCCACCCAGAGCAGCCAAGGGGGTACCATGCCTGCTCTCCCGCAGCCCCATCCTTCCACCACGTGGACCAAAGCAAGGTCCTGCAGTGGCCAGCGAAGACAACAGACGGTTGCCACCCCTGCCCTGGGAATCTCCTCACCTGGCAGGCAAGTGGGGATACCTCCCCCAGAGTGGAGGCCCAGCAGCTCACCAGTCCCACCAACCCAGATGCTTCTGCTGCACCTGAGTGCCAGGGGCTCCCTGCAGAGCAAAATGCCGTGGAGTATCAAAGGCATTAACTCACTCTGACCTTCTGGCCTCTCTTCAAAGTCTTCATCCTCATCCTCAGAGCCAATGGAGTACTCCGACTGGTTGTCAGAGAGCTCATCCTGCCACTCTGCAAACCGCAAGGGAGGCCAGGTTAGAAGAGTGCCCGAGCAGTGGGACCCTGCCCGGGAGGGACGTGCAGGTACAACTGGCGTCCCTGCCACGAAGCCAGAGAGGAGGACACAACAAGCAGAAAAATCACATTCTTGGGTTTTCCAAAATTAGTATTCTCCTACACAGAAAAAAAAACCACTTTGAAGTATTTTGCCCACAGACATGTTTTTCCTAAACTCTTCCAGCAAAAACAGAGTTTATAGATCAAAAAATAATACGAAAAAAATCTTTGAAGAACGTCTATCCTGGTGAGTTTAGGAATGCGGTAATACAGCACCACACACTCTACCAAACTGCAGAGAAACGCCAAGCGACGACTCAGCCAATACATCCATCAGGGAAGCTGTTTGCACAGCTTTCCGGAGCCGGCCCGCAGCGCCTGCTGTCCATCCCGAGGCCAGCCGGCAGCCCAGCGGCCGCAGCCGTACCTTGGTCCTCCTGCGAGGCGTCGTTGTAGTTGACCTGCTTGCGGATTCTCTTCCCTTTCCCCAAGTTCCTGGCCAGATCTTCCTGCTGCTGCTCGTAATGGTGCCGCAGCAGCTTCTCCCAGTAGTCGGGGTCCACATTCTCCTCTTGCTTGATGATCTCACGTTCCACCTCCTCCTGCAAAGCAAGAGACAAGAGGCTTGAGATCAGGCAGCCACAGACCTGCCCGCATCGCCCCGCTGCCTGTCCTCTGACGGCACTCCAGGGAGGGAGGGAGGGAGGGCACCAAGCTGCCAGTTGGAATTTGGCTCCTGGGTCTTTGACCAAACTTACTGACCTCGGTGCAAGGCTGTCACAGGGCCAAGACAACCTCCCACCCAGAATGAGCTGCTGCAAACACTGCCATCCATCCCGCCCTGCACTGCCCGCGCTCACATCGAGGGAGAAACTGCAGATCTGCAGAGACTTCCCGGAACAGCAGCCTGCTGTTGGCTTCAGCAACACACGGGGGAAATAAGCCAGCTACTGGGAAAAGAAATGACGGCAGTGTGGTACTTCAGCAGCACCGTGGCCATTCCCAGGCTGCAGGGGAAGCGCCTTCAGAAGGACAGAAGGTGCCTATGGATGCTTCCATCGAAATGAGGTCCTGTGCCAACAGGGACAGAGCCCAACTTGCGCCACGGGCTGCAAGGACAGACACAACTGTGTTCCCTCTGCCTGCAGCTGGTCCCATCAGCCCCGGGACCCCCAGTTCTGGAACAATCTACAGCCGTCGCAGACAGAGCAGGGAGGAGCCCTGCCCTGCGCCGAAGCACCCACAAGAACAGGAAAGAGAGCAGAAGAAACACAGAGGGACATACAAAGAGGTGTGATTGTAAGACATGATACTAATCACATTACCACACCGTCCTCTTCTCTGACAACATACTGGGCCACTTTAAAGGAGCTGAGATACTCGTTCATGTTCTGCAGCTCTGTGTCATCAGTCGCATCCTGGTTTCGGTCCAGAAGCTTAGAGATGGCAGCGTCGTCGTAGTGGATCACACTGCTGTCATCCACATCCTTATTGTCACCTGGAGAGGAAAGCCAGGGGAATGGAGACAGCCTGCTCCCAGAGTCAGTCGAGCTCAGGCTGGGTGCGGGGCCAGGGAGGGGGACGAGTCTCCCCAGCACGGGGGGCTACATACCTGGTGGGGTGCCACCATGCTTTTTTCTCATGCCGGGAGTCGCCGCACCCCCTTTGGTTGACAGCGTGTCAGAGAAAGGGGTGACAGCATCTGGCATGGCAATCCGCTGTCCCTGAGACACCATGCCTGCGGGCATCAGAGGCGAAGGATGAGTCCCGGCAGCCCAGAAGGGCCCCATCTCACACAGCGCATCCCCAGCACCTTCCCGACTTCACCTTCCACATCATCCTTGAAAAGCTCTTCTGTCCCAAACTTGAGGATGTCGTCCAGCTCTTGCTTGGTCATGGAGCCCGACTTGGAGCCGAGCCCCGGGCGCACCACCAGGTGGGTGAGCATCATCTTCCTTTTGGCCACCTGGGTGATGCGCTCCTCAACGGAGGCTCTGGTCACAAAGCGGTAGATCATCACCTTCTTATTCTGCCCGATCCGGTGAGCTCTGCTGAACGCCTGCGGGCAGAGAACAAAGCTGTTGAGGGCAGCACCCTGCCGTGCCAGCCAAGGGCTCCGAGGTTCTCACCCCTCCAGGCTGCACAAAGGCACCGCAAGGGCAAGGCTGAATTCAGCGTTCAGGCTGCCGCGGGGTGGTGGAGCGAGAGGGGCTCCTCGGGTGTGCCGCCCCTGCCGCCGGCTGCAGGCAAGCCAGCTGCCCCACGCAGGCTCCTGACCAAGGGCTCTGGGCAGGCGGCGAGGACGCGCGCCCCAGGAACCCTCCAGCTGCAGATTCTCCAGGGCCACACTGCTCCTCCACCGCCCTGCACCAGCCCATCCCCTTGCCCAGGACCCAGGGAAAGGAAATGCTGGCACAAACGGATGGCAACAGCAGACGTAGCCTTGGAGAAGACCTTCTCCTGGCCAAGGAGCATGGGAGGGACGCGTTTCTCTTCACTTCTCCATTATTTTCAGAGGCATTGGCTGCTCGCCCACTCCAGCTGCCATTTCTCCTTGGCGGTCAGTCCTTAGCTAGGGTCCGCCCTGGGCTTTTGAAAACGCAAGTGGAAGCTCCCCAAAAGAGGAGGAGACACCTGGCTGTAAACAAGCAGCAGGAGAAAGGAGAAACCCACAGAAGAGGGCCAGTTTTATGTGCCAGGTCTCTGCCGTGCCGCAGACAGGACAGGGCAAGGCTGGTGGAGGCAGGAAGGGGGTGGCTGAGCAGAAACACCCCCAAAAATACAGCTCTCGACAGAAGAGACCAACTTCCCTGGGCAGGTGTGCAAACAGAGGGCAGAGCCAGAGAGGTACTTACTATATGGGAAGGAAAAGGAAAAGTCAGAAACCTGGATGTCATTGTGGGGATTCCAGTCAGAATCATAAATAATGACTGTGTCGGCCGTAGCAAGGTTTATGCCCAGACCACCGGCGCGGGTAGAGAGGAGAAAGCAGAACTGCTGAGCACCAGGAGCTGAGAACGACAAACCCACAGGTGGCACACGGTGAGACAGAAAGCAGCGTGGCTTACGTGGAAAGGTGCAGCACCACGCTTTAGGAATAAAACAGCAGAAACCATCGGTCTAAGCTGACAAGCAACAGGCAGGGAAGGCAAGGAGTGAAAATACATCGTTCCCTGGGAACCAGTTACCGGAGAAAATGCAACTCCAGAGCCGAAGGGGAAGCCCTGCCTCTTCTGAGGCCCTGAAGGGAAGCGCAGGAGTCCCTCAAACTAAGCAGCCTGCCATTGGCACCCCCAGGGTTCATTGTGGGACACAACTCAACGACGCGGCAGGAGCAGCCCAAGCCGTGCCTCAGGAAGGTGGATCTGCCGGCGCAGCACAACCGACGCACAGACAAGCTGCAAATCCACCCCATGCCCTCTCCTCGGCAAGGCAGAAACGTGAGTACCGTTAAACCTGTCTATGGCCTCCTGGCGCAGGCCGCCCGTGATTCCCCCGTCTATCCGCTCATACTTGTAGCCTTCGTACTCCAGGAAATCCTCCAGCAAGTCCAGCATTTTCGTCATCTGCAGGGAAAGGCAACCCTGGCATGATCCACTCTGCGCAGCCCGGCTACCCCCACGCCCCCCGGGACCTGCCCGGCCCCGTGCCCGCAGCCCAGAGGCCACGGTGGTGGCATTACCGCCACCGGCAGGGTCCGGCCAGAGGAGCGGCATTCCCATCTCGTCTGCTACAGGCAGCTTTGCCAGCGTAAGGGAATCGTGTCCGAATGGCCCTCCCCAAAGGGGAGCACTATTACTATTATCACCACTTTTTCCATAGATAAAAAGAGGTTCCAAACATCACGGGCACTCCCTCAGGACAGAGCTGGGACGCAGTCCATCCATCCTGACTGCCACAGCTGCCACGCTATCTTGGGGACAGGCTGCCACCAGCTCTTCCAACCCATCTCTATCTGTTGCTAGCACAAAATTCTCATACAGAACAAAAAAAAAATCTTTTAAAAATTTGTTATTAATCCTTCCCTACACTCACCTGGGAGAAGATCAGAACTCTGTGACCACCATCCCGCAACTTCTTCAGCATTTTTTGAAGCAGCATCAGTTTCCCAGAAGATTTGACCAAAGAATTGCCATCGTAGGATCCATTGGGCAGCACCGGGGCCTCCTGCGAAGGCATCGTGGTTAGCCTCTTCGAGGACAACACTCATTAACTTCACAGAGAAATTCAAATGCGTTTCAAAGACGAAATCCTTGTATGAAACCACTCGCATGAAAACCCACACCATTAAGCAAAGCAAGACCATGGGAACAGCCCCCGCTGACGGCTTACACACAATATTCTGAGAAATGTCTCCACGGTGCAAATACAGGTGACGTACCACCGCCGCCACAGGAAAGAGGTACGGGTGATTACAGCACTTCTTCAGGTCCATCATGATGTTGAGCAGCGAGACCTGGTTCCCACCACCCTTCGAATTCAGGGCTTCAAAATTCCTCGTCAGGATGAATTTGTAGTACTTCCTGCAGGAACAGGGATGGGACAGACATCCTTGTTAATTTTGTTAATTTGGCCAGATGTGGGACTGGTATAAACAGGACAGCAGTGAATTAAAGGCCACACACTTCACTGGAGCTTCAAAAGAGCCATTTGGACATTTTTAAAAGCAATGGCTCAGCAGCCTTAGCCTGGGGCCGCGTTCACTCGACTGCTCTACGGACATCACAGCCCTGTGAGCGGGACGGACTCAGGGGTACAGCCCTGGGGACGCGCCACGCTGCTGGCTGCAAACCCAGCCTTGCCCTGCCGTGCTGGAAGAAGCAACACGCCATTCCCTGCTAGTCGCTCCATCTCAGCAGAAGCCGCTGCTGAAGCTGAGCAAGTTAGCCCAAAACCGAGCTGAGCAAGCACCCTCTAGGGCAGCAGCGGTGCTCCAGACTGACGCCAGGCAAGCTGGCAGCACAGGCTGGTGACCCGCTGCCGAGAACAGCAGGAGAAGGGGGTTCAGCCTCAGTGTTTCCTCTGCAGCTCCCCGACCTAGCAGAGCCGTGCTGACAGGCTGCTGGCATCAAACGCTCCTGCTGAGCAGCCGGGACTGCGCAGAGCCCAATTTAAGCAGCCTGAATGCGCTCCCCGGTGAGGCAGAAAGCGCTCCAGCAGTTCCCGCAGTGGCCCTGAGCACAGCGGGGTCTCTCTGACCCGTCGCACCCCACTGACGCCCCGCCGTGCTGCAGAGGAGGAGGGGTGAGAGAAGCCAGCCTCCCCGGGGGCGCAGCACTGGAATTACTCACTTCTGCATCTGGCTCAGCTCCACTCTCACAATCAGCTCCGTCTTGGCCGGCATGTTCTTGAACACGTCCGCCTTGAGCCGCCGCAGCATGTGGGGACCCAGCAGATCATGGAGCTTTTTGATCTGGTCCTCCTTGGAGATGTCTGCAAACTCCTCCAGGAACCCCTCCAGGTTACTGTGAAAGCAGCCAGAACCACAGTGCTGAGCAAGGACGGGACACGCGAGAGCAGAGACATCGGTGTCTTTATGACTTACAAAGAAGGGCAGAGCTCGCGTGGCACACAGAGAGATAACGTGCCCGAGCAGAGCGAATGCCAGACCAAGGAGCCGCACTGACGGCTGAGGGGAAATTGGCACTAAATGCGCTAAGAGGAGGTCCGAAGAGGCTCCCGAAAGTACCTCTGTCTCCTCAGAGAGAGGGAAGAGAAGGCAGGTTTCATTTCCTCACTCACAAACCTCCTGACCAATAGCAAGACCCAAAAAGTAGGAGACCACAGGAATAAATCTGGGGTTATGTAAGATGCGCATATAGCTGCCACGACAAACCACGGGGGCGATGCGCTTTGCCGCCTGCCTGCCGCCACAGACAAGTGACACTGGCACAGCACTAACTGGATCTGGACACCCCCACACAGACAGGAGCCCCAGGAAACTGGAAAACCTCTGCTGAGCCACCCCGACGGCCGGCAAGAGGTCCCGGCTGTCTCCCAGGTCCCGGCTGCTCTCCCCTTTTGGAGGGTGGGAATTAGCACAACTTACTTGAACCTTTCAGGAGTCAGGAAATTGAGCAGGTGGAAGAGCTCTTCCAGGTTGTTCTGGAGTGGAGTCCCAGTGAGCAGCAGCTTGTAATCGATCTTGTAGCTATTTAATACTCTAAAGAACTGGGAAAAGAAATGAGGTTAAATGAAAAATGCTCAGAGGAGCTGATTAGTCATCTGGGGACTGCAGACTGTGCGCAGAGACGCAGCAGCGACCTCTTCCCCCCGCCAGGCACGCAGAGCAGACCACAGCTTGCATGTCCTGCTGCAAGCCACCCCCATCGGGCACAGGCAGCCACCCTGAATGTCCTTGGGTCACACCGCCTGCCGCCTCCTGCGCTGGGGGTTGTGTGCAGGTCTGGGGGGCCAGAGACTGCATTTAGCCTCCTCAGGTAAAGGGGAGAGGGAGGAGAGGGATGGATTCCCTTCCATGAGAGCCCATCCAAGGACTGTCAGGCTGCCAGGTAGGCAGCCAGGCTGACACCTCTTCCACTACTGAAAGATTTTTTAAGGCCAGAGGACACTAAAGAGAGAAACCCCACTGATACGTGGGCGCCAGGCAGAGCCTGTGCGAGGCGAGGACATCTTTCTGCCCCGAGGGAGGAAAGCACGGAGCAGCAGACCACCAGTGCGGGGGTGTCGTACCTTTGTGGCACCAGCTGCACCACAAAAATCAAACATCTGCTACCTACTTTGGACTGGTTGTTCTTCAGCCTGTGCGCTTCATCCACCACCAAACAGGCCCACTCTATGGAGCCCAGCACTGCCTGGTCAATAGTGATCAGCTCGTAGGAGGTGAGCAGGACGTGGAACTTGATCTGGGCTTCCTTCTGGAGGAGCAGAGGGAGAGAAAAGCCAGGATAAGAGAGCAGGGAATGGGACGGCCCCAACCTCTGCTGCTGCTGTATGTGATCCAAGGAGACAAGGGGGACTGCACTGCACAGCGCCAGCAGCAGGGCTGAGGCATGAGTCGTGCCAGCAGAAAATCTGTATCCATCTGAATGTTAGAACCCAGTAGGGGACTACAGAAACAGAAAAGAGTCTGGCAGGAATCTTTAAAGCTCTTTAAAAGGAGCGCACAGACTTAGCTCCCACCTTCATCCGGAAGACCTTCTTCCCACTCCGGATGGCGTTGTCTTCAAAAGAAAACTCATTTTCCCGGATGACCGACCGGCTTTCTTTGTCCCCCGTGTAGGTCACGACATAGAAGTCGGGTGCCCACATCTCAAACTCGCGCTCCCAGTTGATGATGGTGGAGAGAGGGGCGCTGACCAGATACGGCCCTTTTGAGTGGCCCTGCTCAGGGAGACAGTCCAAACTGTTTGCCCCGTAGCGAGCAGCTCTCGGCCACCTCGGGGACTGCTGGATGCTCCACTCACCTCTTTGTACAGAGAATACAGGAATACAATAGTCTGCACAGTCTTCCCCAGCCCCATCTCGTCAGCCAGGATTGTATCTGTCCCTTGGGCCCAGGAAAATCTCAGCCAGTTTAGCCCTTCCAGCTGGTAAGGATGGAGCGTGCCTCCCGTGGCGTCGATGTACCACGGCTGTTTGTCAAACTTCACCGTAGGCTGAAAAGAAAGACACGACATGAGAACCAACTCCCCCTCCTTTCTCTGCGGCCAAGCACATCCCCTCTTTAGCCTCGTGACACAGAGCTGCCCCAAAAGAGATGCAGACACAGTCCCCAGCACAGCACAGCCCCCAGGCTCCTCACAGCAAAGCCACTCCAGAGCCTTGAGTGAAAAAAAACCAGGAAGGAACTAGAGGAGAAAAATATAAGAGGATGGGAGACCCAGACAGACCTCCCTCTCTCTGGGCTCACACACCGCTGCACTGCCCCCACCATTCCTACTCACATCCACGAGAGGCGTTTCTGGAGGCTTTTCCAGCTTCTCCTCTTTCAGCTTTTTCCCTTTCTTGTTCAGCTTCTTCAGAGGGCGCGTGTCCTCCCCCAGCATCAGCTCCCTGCAACAGCCAGTGCACATCAGGACATTCCGGATGCCATGCAAGGCGGGCAGGCATTCCTCTCCCAGTCCCCAAGCAAGGGACAGGAACGCCTCTCAAACTCCGCTGCCTTTTCCCCACAGGAGCTTTTCTGGCCCAGTTAGCACAGGCACTCACGCAGCGTTAATTTTCCCCTCCCAACAGTCCATGCAACATCATCCAAAAGGAAGAAAAGCAATCTCATCAGAGCACTGTGGTTTTCCCCCAAAACAGACGGGCAGCAACGCCACGGAGCCACCCTGAAGCACAGTGAGACCATGAATATTATGGCAGGATAAACACAGGGCAGGGCAGCACAGGCTGGAAAACTGCAGGTAGGCAGGATTTCCCCGCAGCCCTGAAATGGCATTTCAGGAGGGCCAGCTTTCCGAACGCGCTCAGCCACTGCTTTCTGCAGACAGGTCCCTGCGAGCAGTGCCGGTATGTTCAAAAGGGGACACCCACGAGTCCCCAGCCATCCCAAATGCCTGCACAGGCTGTCCCAGCTCCGCCGGGCTCTCCCAGGCTGCAGTCCCACCACCCGGCTGGCTTGTACCTGTGGTTCCAGTAGAGGTGCTTGAGGTTTTCGTAGTAGGGGATGTCTATCTCGTCGATCTCCCAGGTGCACTGGTCATACGGCAAGTCTTTCCACTTGATCAGGTAATGGATGTCTCCTTTTTTATCAAAGCTGTAACACAGGGCACAAAAAGCCTGTCAGTGAAATGACACTCGGCCCCCCGGAAGCGGCAAGCCATACATAACCTGCTTCCAAAACCTGGATGCGTCATCCTCTGCTTTTGCCTACAGACCACAACTTCCAAGCAGAGGCAGAAAAACACAAAGTATTGACACTTTCCGGCAGAAATGCCCATTAATCTGCTGCATGCGTTAAATCCTTAAGCTTTAAAGCATGCTCTTCCATTCCACCGAGCAATCTCGTTTTCCTGCTTTACCAGGACTGGATGAATACCAGTGCTCACCCACTTTCTCCTGCAGCATTCGCTGCTCTGTGAAGTTTTGCTTACACTGAAAAATGAATAAACACACTACCAAGTCTGATTTTATGCCTACAGGGAAAAAATCCTTGCCTTATTAGCAGACAACGTAAAGCTCTCATGAAAATTAGCCAGGCAGCTTTATTTATTTTCTGCCAAGCAGCCTTCAAGCAGAGTTGCCACTTGAAACTTCAAGTTGCCACAGGAAACATAGAAATTCAACAAAAAGGTGTCTCTAGCTGCTCGATGCAAAAAACCATCTGCACAGCATATTTCACATGCGGGAAATTTCTTCCACAGAAAAGAAATGCAAATGTCAAGGCTTTGTAAGGGAGTCAGGCACCTGCTCAGACTCCTCTCCTTGGACACCGTCCCTACCAGCATCAGGAGAGGCACTCAGGGACGTGTAACACAAACCCCTGCTGGTGCCTCGCCTTTGACCTGAGCGCGGAGGGGCTGTGTGGTTTCTGAGGAGAAAAATGACCTACGTGGACACGGGCTACTGTTCCAGAGCAGTTTAGGGGAGCAGCCGCAGCCTCAGGGCACAATCAACAGACGCAAGTCCCGTCACCGTGTAGCAGCAGAAATTTACAGGCTGATTAGGCTGTAACAGGGACCCAAACAGTACATTGGGGAAGAGTGGAACAGCTCTGTGCTTTGGGAAAATTGACCATATCTATTTTTAACGTGCAACAGAGCAGACATTAAAATAAGGCATCGATTCACTTCTGGCCTTGGCTTCACCTCAGGAGCAAACCCCTAAGGCAACAGAGACTTTGAAACAAGCCAGAAGCTGAAATTCCACCAGCCCAAGATTTTGGCTTTGCAGAAGGACGGCAAGAACGTCCCGGCCCCAGAGAGGGGAACTCAGCTGAGCAGAGAAATCCTGCAGCAGCAGTCCCGGAGGCTCAGCTAACCGCCTAAACCGGCAGCGCGAGAGCGGCACGCGAAGAGAAAACCCGCAGAGAGTGCAGACCCGCTGCCCAAAGCTGCGTCTGCAGAACTGGCAGGGGCTCGGGGAGCGCAGCCGGGCTCACCCTTGCCGATTCCCTCCCTGGCTCGCAACGGCATTGCTCGGTGCCGGCACTACCAGGGGCTCGGGCACCTGGCACCCGCCCTCCTGTGGCCCATTCACGCGCCCCTCTGCGCGGCCCCTCACCTGTGGTTCAGGATGCGGTGGATCATCATCCACTCGGGCTTGATGCCGTAGCGGTAGAACCGCTCCTCCATCTTGGCGTACTGCGGGTCTTTGTTCTTCCGCTTCTCCCTCTGGCTGTCCTCGTCCCCCGAGCCATAGTCAAAGGCCGGCGGCTCGTCCATGTCATTCTTCCGTTGGTAGTTGCGGTACATCACGGTGTGGTAGAGCTCCAGCTGCGGCGAGAGGGAGCTGCGGTCAGCCCGTGGGCAGCGGGGCAGCGGGCTGGGCAGGGGCACGCTGCCACCGCGCCAGCTCACCTGCAGCTCCTTGACCCAGGAGCAGTGCCAGTAGGAAAGGCCTGCCCACTTCACGAAGAACTCGCGCTCCGGGATCCCCTCCAGCGCCTTCGGCGGGGGAAGAGCCAGCTCCGCATCCGGAGCAGGCAGCACAGGCGGGAGCGGGGCAGCCGGCGGCTCTTTCCAGGCCCAGTGCAGGATGCGTTGGACTTTGCCCTTCAAGGGAGGGCACTGGGGATAAAAAAGCAAACAGGCAGGAGCGCAGAGGTTAAGGTGAGCCCCTCTCAGGGCCTGTGGGGAGGAGGGCAGACCTGGAGGGCAGACAAGGCCAAGCTGACGGCAGCCATCCAGACAGGGCATGGAGAGCGTGGCCAGGGCTCCAGAGCGCACACCGGCACAGCCTGTGCCGAAAGCTGCTCCCAGAGTGAAAGTCTGGGGCAGAGAGCCACTGTGGATTCACCCCCGGACACAGGGAGCCAAGCACGGCAAACTGGGAGACCTGAACGGTCCCAGACCCTGCCCGCACCTCCCGCACCCTGCAAACACCACCACTGCCCCAGGCAGAAGCACAGCGCCGCCCCGCTCGCAGGCAGGTCGCTCCTTCGCCGTTTCTGACGGGCGGACAGGAAGGAGACGGAGAGGGTGCGCGGGGCGCGCGGAGGCTGGCCGGCTCAGGCACGGCAGGGAAGTGTCTGTGACACTGCGGCATCCCCTGTGGGGACAGGGCTTGCCACCAGGCAAGAAAGGTCGCTCTACACAGGCCATGCATCAAATGGGGCTTGACATCCCATCTACAAACCAGCGGAGAAGCTGCCAGCCAGCAATTCCCACGGGGAGACCGTGGGGGCAGTGGAGCCACCCAGAGCCGTCCAGGGCTCTCGGGTGCACTCGACCGGCAGCGACGCTCCTCCAGGGAGGGGGTTTGTGGCAGAGGGCAGGATGCCGGCACTGCGGCACGCCACGGCGAGACGGTGCAAGAGGCAGAAGCGTCTGGGAGACCCACTCTCGGGTCGGACAGGGGCAGGGGCAGGGATGGGGCAAGGAATGCTGGTAACACTCACTGTACAGCGAGGGCAGAGCCATTCACCATTTGGTATTTCTGGCAGCGGCGGGTTCAGGCAGTGGAGGTGGTAGGAGGATGGGCAGGTGTCGCAGCACAGAAGCTCCCCTCCGTCCTTACAGACCCGGCAGAACTCCATGTGGTCATCCTCCTCCTCCTCGCCGCCTTCTTCTTCCTCCTCCTCCTCCTCCTTCGGCTCCCACTGGATGCCCTCCTTCTCCTGGTGAAACACAACCAGCGTAACGCCGAGGGTTTGCACCAGCTTCCCGCCCACACCCGTGGGGCCCCGACCCCACTCACGCAGTGGGGGCAGCTCCACTTGCCCTCGGGGGCCTTCTCCAGCTCGGGGTCCAGGCAGACGAGGTGGTAGGCGCGAGGACAGGTGTCGCACAGGATGATCTCCCCTCCCTGCTGGCACACCTCACAGTAGTCCTGGTGGTCCGTCTCGTACCCATCGCCCTCTTCAACTGCAAGCAAGGGACAGGCATAGAGTCAGCGGGATGGCAGAGCTGCCTGCTCTCCCGGGAGGGAACGGGACACTTGCTCCTCTATGATACAGTTAGGGAAACAAGGAAAGCGTTTCGCCTCAGACCCCTCCTGTTACATCCCCCTACCTCTCTGTCCCTCAGCACCACAGTTCATCTTTGCACACAGCATCATCTCACCTCTGTCTCTCTTTCTCTCTCCACACTGTATCATCCTTTGGTTCCTTCAGGCTCTCAATGGAGAATGCCAGAACCTGGAGAGGTTGCAAGGGAGGCCAGTCAGAGAAACCTCCCCGGGTACCAGCGCCACCAACTGCAAACGCACCATGCAAGGGTGACACGGCCGAGGAGGAGCACTCCTCTCCTGGGACTACTCTGCTCTTCCTGAGTGCTCGCTGGTGCCGAGGCAGGAGCGCTCTCAACTCAGAGCGGATGGGAAGAGGAAGGGAGGGACAAGGCCTTGCAATTGCCCAGACGGCTCGTCTCAATTCCCAGCTCTGCCACAAACTCCTGGCGCAGACCTCCAACCTTCTGCTCCTGCAGCACATGGCAGGAGCTGCCCAGCTCCGGCACAAGGGCCCTTGTACAACAGCAAGCCGGGAGAAGCAACAACCCTCACACGCGAGACGTGGAGCCAGCTGGATGGCCCCACTTTGTCAACCGACAGGGAGGCTGGCCAGCATCATGCCCTAGCTGTCCCCCAGCCCAGAAGCCACCCTTCTGTTTCTCAGAAGCAAAAAGCCATCGGCAAAGCTAAAAAGCCAAAGGATGCACCTGGATCTGAAGCATCTCATCCCAAACAAGGACGCGAGGTAGAAAGGCTGCACGCGCCCTGCAGCAGCGCAGGAGGCAAAAACAGCACAGGAGCCAGGCAGGGCGGCACCAGGCCCTGGCAGTCCCTGTCGGCACTCGGAGCCGGAGCAGGGCTTGGAGCAGCCCGGCACTGCTCTCAATGGCAGTGTGGGGATGGAGGTGCCACCATGCAGAATCCGGCCGCAGCCCTCTGTGAGGGAAGGGATGAAGGAATATGCACACAAACGTGGCCACACAGCTGCTGAGAGACCCCGACAGATGCTTTCCACCGCTGTTCATGTGCCTCCCTCTTCCTACATTGCTATCACAGATCTGCCGCCTGCCCGCTGCCTGACTGCACATCATACAGGGACAGATGTCCTTTGTCTTACTGCTCTCTCACCCGCAGCCTGCCCTGCTCCACTGGGAGCTTGCCACAAGCCATGTCTCTCCAGGGTCTGCTCCTCGGAAAAATCACCTCCCTGGGAGCCCCACAAATTCTGGACCTTTGCCGCTAGAGGATAAACGCGGGTGGGATCACACGTGCGGGCAGGGTGCCAGCTGCCCATGACACATTCCAGCGCCCCAAGCACAGGCAGGGTCCCGGAGCGGGCAGGGGGCTCAGCAGCCCCGGGGGGCTGCGGCTGGGAGCTGGCGGCCAGACGGGGCGGGCTGGCTTCGTCAGCTGCAGCCCTGCAGCAGGGCCGAGCACTGACCCACGGCTCTCCTGAAGCAGCTACGAGTGGCCACACGGAGCTGGCTCAGGGGCAGATGAGCCCCAGGTGGCGGCTGACGGCCGGAGAGAAGCCTGGAGCGAAAGCTGACCGCGGATCAACGGAAAAGCCCTGCTGCCGGGCAGCTCCGCCACCAGCGGCACTGTGGGGTGAGCCAGCGCCCCACGGCAGGGTCCGTGCACTGCCTCCTTGCAGGCAGGAGCCCAGCAGCAGCAGGGCCAAGACACCAAGACAGCACCTCGCACTCCACGCACACACACAAGCACAAGCACATCCTCTCCCACCAAGCCAGCGCCAGACACAGCCAGGAGCTGCCAAGGCTGGGAAGGCACCGTCTGAAGAGGGAAATCCAAACAGAACAGGAACAGAGTACAAAGGATGGCCTACTCCTCTTTTTCTTTCTCCTCCTCTTCCCTCTCTTCCCCAGGCCAGCCGAGCACTCGGAGCGCACTGAGGAGCTGTTGATGCTGGCACTGTCAAAGTCAGATTCCTCCCGTTCCTCCTCTTCACTCTGCAGAGGGGAAAACCAAAGCGCACACAGTCCAAGTGCTGGCATCCCAGCCATCCCTCCCAGAGGACGTCGCTCTGCAGCAGAACAAACCCCCAAAGACCCACATAAACCCATGTGAGATCATCGGCCAGCGGCTGAGCTCCTCGGGGCACCCTGCTTTCCACATGGGCAGACCAGCCAGAGCAGCAGGGATGGTAGCAGGACGAGCACGCTCCTGGCACAGACAGGCAGGGCTCACAGGAGTGTGTCACCGGGTGTTAGGAAGCTGGGAAATCTCCCCTATGAGATCGATGTCCCAGCCGGGCCAGCAATCACCGTAGATCTGGACTATCACGAGAACCTCGTGCGATTACCTGTTCTGCTCAGTACCGCACAGGGACAGCTTGTCCAGTTCCCAGCACCGTCAATGTGCAATCACTGAGCAGATCTCAGAGCACATTTAAAATGGATAAATCAACGTGTCGAGTCACTGCTCGGCCTCCCTGAGACGAGGTGAGCGCTGGGTTTCCCCTGCAGCCTGCCGTCCCCGCGAGCACAGACCGCGGAGATACCACACGGTGCGCCTGGCCAGGTGCCTGGGGAAGGCTCAGCGTCCCGCGGGCATCGGCCAGCTGCTAGAGCCCACTGCTGTGACAATGGCACCTGGGGTGCAGACACCCAAAACGGAGACGCCGGGGGGGACAATGCCCTACTGCCACCTCTGTGCAGCCAGGGCCCCTCCTCCACTGCTCGGCAGAACTCTGCTGCCCCTCTCTCTCGTCACCCGCTTCAGCTCGTGTCAGCCTGTTTGTGTGCGCGCAGGCAGGCGCTCATGCTTGGCCTTCCCGTAACACAAAAGGAGTTAAACAGACCCGGCATTCAATGGCATCAAAACATAACGACACATCTCAATTCTTATTCTGCAGACTTATGCATGCAAATCCCTGATTTGCGCACTAGTAAATTGGGTGCTGAGCGCTCCAGCTGCAGGAGCAAGCCCAAGCTCTTTGCAACCTCCAGAAACACAAGCGCGCAGATCTAGACTGCACCCAGAGCCACGGTGAATTTTCCATATGTGCGACCAAAAAAAGTGCAGCCGCGAGTGTGCCCTGGTTTCAGCTGCGACAGAGTTAATTTTCTTCCTAGTAGCTGCTGTGTTTTTGATTTAATGTGAGAAGAACATTGTCTTAATATAAGCATTACTTAGCAACAATTAAGTCAAGGACTTTTTCAGCTTCCCATAGAAGCCGAGAGGGAGCACGCACAGGACAAGCTGGCCGAAGGAATATTCCATTCCGTAGACACATGTTCAGTGTATAAATGGGGGCTGGCCGGGGGCTCGGGACGGGCTGGGCAACTGATCATCAGGTGGTGAGAAATTGTTTTGCATTACCCTTTTTTTTGTTTATTCTTTACTATTATATCTCTTTCATTACTGTTCTATTAAACTGTCTTTATCTCAATCCACAAAGGTTTTTCTTTCCCTTTTTCTCCCTCTTCTCCCTACCCTACTGGGGGAAAGGAGCGGGTGAGTGAATGGCTGTGTGGTCCCAGTTGCCAGCTGGGGTTAAACCCCAATGGAGCGGCTGCCTCGGATCTCTCCGTTCACTTCAACCTCTGACACACAGAGTTTACAACTTGTTATGGGAACTAAACCTACAGAGTCAGTGAGCTCCAGTAAGGGCGAACTAATGGGATTTTGATCAACAATATTATCAAGACCTGCAATAGTTCCAGCCCTATTCAATAGTTATTCAAGAGATTTATTCTTTAAAATGTTCTGCTGTTCTTTAAAACGCACCTGATATTCCTGTGCTGACAAGAGCACAGCACACCGACTGCAGTAGAGCCCTGTTGCCGTGCTCTTACTGGGAAGCTCTGGTACCTCTGGGCTGTGCTGCAGGACCACAGCTGCCCAGAGGCAGGCTATGCTAACACAATTAAAGCATTTGATAATTCTCTTTGACGTACGGTTCAGCTGGAGTGCAAGCCCTGAAGAATTCCTTTGCAAATGAAATCTGAAATGATGGCATTAAGGTATTACCAACCTAATCACTGAAAGCAAATGCGGTTATATGATTTCAGCAGAAACCATGCTCAGACACGACGTCTTTACAGATCGGAGCCCGGACACAGCCCTCCAACAAAGTGATGAAGACACTGATGGAGACTGGCTCCTCGCAGAGGGGCATGAACAAGGCTGTGACACCCCTGTGCGAAGGGGCTCCTAGGGGAGGGCTTGTCCCAGCATTTCCCTGCCGCGCCCCCCACACCCAAGGCCCCGCACAGAAAAAGCTGGCGCACACTTACAGAGGAGCCCTTTTTCCTTTTGCTGGGGATTCCTCCAAACCGGAATTTCAAGCCTGCCATCTTTTTCCCCTTCCCCTTTTTCTTCCCATCTTTGGAGCTCTTGATTTTCTTCCGCACACCTGGACCTGGAGAAGAAGAGTTGTTTGGTGCTCTGCAAACAGCCATCCCCCAAATCACGCCCCAGCCCAAGCCCAGGATTTACAGGGAAGACAAGAAAGCGCTGGGGACCCTGGGAGCAGGGCGGCGGTGAGCGCTGCCCACAGAGCACGTCCTTCACGGCAAAAGGCTGCAAGCACAGACTCAGTGCATGCAAAGAATTGGGGAAGGAAAGCGTCTGCCCTGGGATCCAGCAGAGGGACCACAGCCCAAGGACCGCAGGGCTGCGAATGCCAAGTCAGGACTCCGGGTTCTGCGGGGCCGGGAGAAACGAGGCAGCCACGAGGAGGCAGGAACCCTGCGCTGAGCCCACCGCGCGAGAAGGCTGCCGCAAGCTGCGCTCAGTCAGCTGCCAGCTCCGGGCAGCTTGTCCTAAACCTTGTGGGACACCAGGAACTGACGAGTGCACAAGTGGAACAGCAACCTTTCCAAGGAGGAACACGGGGCAAACAAAGAGAGGTCCCTCCCTTTCCCACCACTGTCCAGCTTCTACAGCGTTTCCTACAGGCCCTTCCAAGCACAGGGAAAGCAGCACCAATCTGCCATCAGAAACCAGAAAACATTGACAGCAGGAGACCCCTTCCAGTACAAATCAGACTACTTCCAGAGGAGCTGCAGATTTATACTGTTGGCTCACTCCTTGCAAGAGGGCTTTGAAGACAGTCGCCATTCACCCAGCTGCCAGGAGAATAAATCCTTTTTCCTGAGAAAGGCCTGCAGCCTCACTGCCCGTGCCTCTCCATCACGGAGCTCCTCGCCATCTCAGACACGAAGCACCCGGCTCAGCTGCCAAACGGCGCACGTTCGTCTGGCCAGACCACACCTGCTTGGCCAGCGCACCTCTGCCCCAGCCTGGCTGACGGGCAAATCCTCTCCAGTGTGGACACCAGGCTGAGGATGCTGCTGGTTTCTGGAGGGCGT
This sequence comes from Chionis minor, assembly GCA_013398295.1. NCBI lineage: Eukaryota > Metazoa > Chordata > Aves > Charadriiformes > Chionidae > Chionis > Chionis minor. Next base: position 27,432 of record VZSF01007590.1, on the reverse strand, counting down.
TACAACCCTGTGGAGTCCCCCAGGGAGAGAAGATGGCACAGAAATACATGGCCCAATCACTTATTTAAGATATAAGAATGAAGTTGAGCATTAATTGCCACAAGCTGTCAGGAGTCCAGAAGGTCCAGAGGCTGCCCGGGTGATCTGCCATGGTACACAAAACACAGCCCCCTCCAGGAATTCTGCAAGGGAAACGGGAGCTGCAGACACACCTCTAGCACTGCCTTCGCCTCCCCAGTTTGCTGAAGCGTGTCTCCTGCCTGAAGATGCTTTGCCACTGCCTGAAGGTGCGACTGGCCGGCGCTGCGGGCCCGGCGGATGGGCTGTGCGCCACCAGTGAGAGCGGCCCCTCTGCCCAGCCCCCCGCAGCTGGCACCTACCCTTGCCCTCCTTGGTCTTTGCCTTCCTGATGATGGTGGGCACGGCTGGCTGCTGGGGGCTGGCGGCCAGTGGCGCCGCAACCGTGACGGTCTCTACAGCTGCAGCAACAGCCGCTGCCGCCGCTGCCGCCGAGCTGCCCTTGAATGGGTTGTTGGCACTGAACTCTCGCCACTTGGCACCGAGCACGGTCATCATCTTGGACATGGGGATCTTGGGGTTCTTCTTGGCGATCAGAGGCCTGCAGGGCAGGGGAAAGGGAAAGCCACGTATTACCAGGAACACTTCACTGCACGTCTGCTCCTGCTCACCATGCGCTGGCACTTCAGCCCGAGAAACGAGCACGTGTGCCTGCCTCACAGCAGCAGCTCCACGGGGAAAGCAGCAGAAACCAGAGCTTTCTTAAACAAGTAAATATACATAAAGGAACACACTTAAACTTCCTCAGAGACTGCCTTTCCCTGAAATACCTGTTGTGTTTTGAATGGCTCACAGTACAAGTGGAAATTTGTTATTGTTACTCAATTTTTCTCATGAAAATTTTCAAATAAACACACACCAAAAATGGGGTTTTGGAGAGAGGAGAGGGAACACTTCCACTGTTTTCCAGTTAATCTTGCAATTAAAATGAAGTCCTGAGGACCATTCCTAGTCAGGCACAGAGAAGGAACGAGGAGCTCACAATGCAGAATTTACTCCACAGCTTCACTCGCTTGACTGAGCAATGCCCAAACCTCAACCACCACCAGGCCCCATCCAGACCTACAGCTTCCTACCTGAGGAACTGGCTGAAAGCCTTGTAATTAGTCAGAGTATGATAATCCTCTTCTGAGAAAACATGATCTACATCATCGAGGCCCCACTCCTCCATCAGCTGGGCTGAGCTCTTGGGCTCCTGTAGATTTACAGAGAGACATCATTAACGTAAATGACTGCAGCTCTGCAGATGAGCAGCGCAAGGCTGGCTCTGTCATGTGCTCCGTACCAAACGCTCTCCCCAGTCAGCGACACGCCGGGATTTTTTTCTGTGATTCACAAAACAGAGCATGCACAAGTGCTTAACAAACTAATGCTTCACACTTCCGAGAAGCAAATTAACGTGGCACCATCCAAACGCTCCCCGTACCCCACAACACAACACAAAGCCTTTGCAGGTTTCACATCCCCAAGAAACTCAACTTCCCTCTGCATGCGAGATAACAGGGAAATACAACCTTTCCTCTCCCAGGCGCTCACCTGCAATCTCTTCCTCACCAAACCCAGGGCAAGCGTCTCATGAAATGCCCAGGCCACATTCTCTAAGTACAAGCCGTTCTGCCACTCGCTGTCCCCATGTTCAGTGGACAGACACGATGAATCTGGTACTGGCAGGACGTGGGCAAACAATTCAAGAAGGCAAGTTGCCTCAGACTGAGAAGCTGCCATTTGTCAGCAGATCCAAGCTATCTGACTAGGCCTCCAACCTCAGAGGAAAACACACCGGTTTCATCACCACGAAAGGCACCATGAGGACTCGTGAGTAGACGTGACTCGCAGCTAGATCAGTTAACCTGCCGGGGAGCACTCTGCTCCCACTGCCATGCTTTACAGAAAGGGAACTTATCCACCAGCACAAGGTGACTGGCCAGAAAACATGGCTTGGCTCTGAACAAGGTAACTCGCAGGGATTTGGCCACACCCTGAGGTCTCATGCTCTAGCACCGGCTTGGAGTAAAGGAATCTTTGGTACCTTTAGACCTCCATCCTCGTTATCATCCTCCTCTTCATCCTTCTTTTTCCGTTTCGGCTTTTTCTCCTTCTTGTCCTTCAGTTTTTTCTTCTTCTTTTTGTTGGGAGAATAGTCGCTCCCTTCACTCTCAGACTTCTCCTCAATCTCCTCTTCGTTATCCGTCATTTCATCATTGCTCCCCTAAAATGGAAAGAGGCAGTGGAGGAAGAGCCAGGCCTGCCCCTGCTCTGCTCTGCTCCGACAAACCCTCCCAGCCAGCACGAAGCAACTGCTGCCACCAGCCAAAGCCAGCCCTCCCTCGAATAACCTGCTGTTACACTGCGGGGCTGGGGGAAAATGCCATGGAAATCAGATTTGGGATCAGCAAGAAGCACCTGACCCCAGCAGACACAGACAGGAACACTTGGTCTACCTGGAATTGTTTCTTCAGGGCACTTCTGCGCTCCCTAGGCCAACCTTCTGCCCCAGGTCCCCACCTGTAAATGGAGCCGTTCCCTCTCTCCCTCCCAGGAGTGCTATAATAAATCTGCTCATGCAAGGCAATCCACACCCTATGGAAACGCCAGAAAAAAGAGCAGAACATGACGCAGTACAGATAAAACTGTATTTGGAGAAAGCTTGTCTAGGCCAAGGTATATTGAATAGAACCTTCATCTTTTTGCCTCGAGACTTGTTCACCAAGGTGGCCCAGAGAAGCAGCCGTGCAGAGGGATGCCTGCTCTGCCTCCCTATCGAAACACGCGCCTCCGAACGTGCCCAGACGCTGCGATACCACAGCGTTCAGGTCCCATTATGGCGAGTGGTGGTATAAACAGCAAACCAGGAGACAGCAAGCCAAGTAAGTGAACGTGCACGTTAAAAATAGCTGCGTAGTAAACCAAAGAACAATGCTCTGGGAGGCAGCTAACTGCTCTGCTAAAAGATCCTAAATTTTCAGACAGGCAACATTTAGGCGCCGTTTTTAATTGCTACAACACAGGTAACGTGATGTTCTGTCTCGTGTTTGCTTATGGTTTCACACAAATAAAGTCACATTCTTCTACTACAGCGTGAACAGCAAAGAAACTAAAGGAAAGGAAGAGACAATCTCTTCAGTCACATTCAATCTTTGAACTCACCAGACAAACGTGCTAGAGTTTTGCTTTGTTTCTGTTTTCTTTATCTGTGCAGCTGGGCACTATGTTCTGCAGCAGAACTGTGTGACTACAGGAGGATTTCAGCTGTCACATGAACAAAACCGTCCTGGTGGATGCACAGAGAGTCTTGAAAAGGGCAGGAGAGCAGAGTAAGCCAGGTGAGCCTCACCAAACTCCCTCACTTTCAGCGACAGGCAGCCACACGATACCTCCCACCTCCGGCGGAGGCTTGGTCACACACAGCGTCAGCAGCAAGGAGAGCCAGCTCCCTCAGAAAGGCCCAGGCCTGTTGGATGGCTGATGGCCGAGTTCTGCTTCCCCGCAAGAACGGACAAGGCCCAGAGGCTACAGCGTGCTGGGGAGGGCTAGAGAGGAAACTGGTCAGGTGGAATTTAGGTTTCTTTCTGGGAGAGAGACCGTGACCCGATGCACGGCTCTGACAGCAAACCCCATCGCCACCCTAACGAACGCCGGGCACAGCACTCGGGCCCCAAGAGAGCCTGGGGCAGCTGCGTGCGTTAGAGCTCCCCTCCTCCCCAGGCGGAGCGCCCCGGGCCCGCGGGGCAGAGCTGCTCTCCCCGGGGCGCGGGGCGGGAGGGGCCCCGCGGGGAGCGCCCGGCGGCGGCTCCAGGACCGCGGACAGCGCCCGCCCCCGGGTCCAGCACCGCGGACAGCGCCCGGCGCCGCGGCTCGGCGGCCACCAGCGCCCTGGCCCTCCGCGGTTCCGAACGAGCAGCCGTTCCTTCAGCGGGGTTATAAACAGTCGTAATTTGGCATGGAATAATTGGTTGCCATGGTAACTGCTGCAGTACAGGTTGAAATTCCCCCTCTCCGCTCCCTCCTCTGACAAGGACCTTCATTTCCATGCACTGAGGTTCAAACCGCAGCCTGGTTATTTCATGCAGATCTTTCGGGGGGTTGCAGCATCCATTCCTGCACCAGGGCTTCCGCCAGCGTCGCCGCAAACCGAACGAGTTCCACTGCGGCTGGTGCAGGCAAGCTCCCCTGCACGCACAGTGTGGCAGCACTCCTGTCCCACGCCCAGTGACAAAACCACAGGGGACTACAGGGCACCAGTCAGTCATGGTGCAGGCACCACCCCGTGTCACCAGCTTGCACCTCACTCCCACCTTCCTCTAGCAGGTGAAAGTCCACTTACTTCACAAAATCCTCTGGAGGAGGAGTTTGGTAAAAGGAAGCCCTGTTCAACGCCCCCCTATCTTTTATCTCCTCATCCCAAAATGCAGCCTGGGTGCTGCTGGGTGCCTGCTGACAGCTACACCACCAGCTTCTCACTGGCTTTGATGGACAGAACAGTCTCCCACAGGCAGAACCAAGGTTGGTTAACGCTGCCCACACAAGGCACTAATTAAAAAACAAAGCGCACTCCACATTCAGCCTGTTATTTTCTCCCCACCCCCAGTAAGGCAGCAGTCAGACTCTGCACAAGCTGCACATGTTGCTGCCGGGCTCAGGCAGGCTGGCATTGACAGAGAATGAAGAGAGGTGAAAACACCACAGGGCTTTTATTTTATTTTTTTCCCCCCACAGAAAAGCAGCACAGGAAAAAAACGTGTCCAACAATGGAAAAGGTACAGGGAGGCAGATGGCCTGAGCCAGCTTTGTGCAGTATCTGAAAAACGAGAAGAGCATCACCATGGCCACGAAGGAGGGGAAAAAGCTTCCTCAGGGCCGTGTCTTCTGCAAAGGCTGGCAGGCAACAGTGCAGGACGGAATCAGCTTTTGTTTTTACATCAGCAGCTCATCACACTCCCATCAGTAGCAAAAGCACTTTAATGTACTATCTCGTCAAGCCGATGTGTTTCCACAGATCCCATGGGGAGCGGCGGCGATGGCTGGCCGAGAGCAGCATCGCTCAGCCCCAGTTTGGCCAGGGAAGGGGGGGGTTGCGTCCAGCTGTGCTGGACGAGCGCGCTTACCCCCAGTCACTGGGGAAGGAAGGGGGCTGAAGCACCCCTGTTGTTCACCCCTCTCCCCAGCAGCCTACTTGCATTTAGGCACCTTTCTGCCACCGCAAAAGATGTTTGCTCCTGTCCTCGCACCCAGCACTGCCCAGGGACAGGAGAGCGAGAGGCAGAGTCTGCGCGGCACAACGGGGCAGCGAGCCCTGCTCTGGCACTGTGTCTGAGCCGGGTGCCCTGGCAGAGCAGACGCAGCCCCGCCACCCTTCCCAATCAGACACTCCCTCAGGAAAGCCTGATGCTTGAGGACACACCACCGCATCTATCTTTTCCTACAGAAGGCACGACAGCCCTTCCATGTGCCAAATCCTAGAAGCCCGTCCACTGTCTCACTTGCAAAACGGCCTGGACGAGTACAACCAACGCTGACATCTGCAGAAACCACCAAGCCCTGCCCCAGCTGTGCCCCCGACATGGCAGTTCACATCTCCTGCCTCAGAAACACAAGCCCCAGATGCCACGTTGGTACAGGACAGGCCTGAAAGAGTGACTCTGTGTCACCCCCCCCGAGACACCAGCTGGGAGGTGCTGCACCCAGCGCAGGCAGGAGGGCCTCGACCAGGGACGGGCGGTGCCATTGCACACACCAACGTACGCGCCACAGCCCAGCCGCTCCCCGGGGCAGGGCAGCGCATCGCTGCCAAAAGGCACAGTGGGCACTTCTCCCCCAGCCACTCTCCAGAGACCACTCGCAGGGCAGATTTCCACCCCAGAGCACCTGAGCTGGACAAGAGCTGCTTGTGTCCTGGCTCTGGGTCACCTCCCAGGGCGAGGAGAGCACCCGCTCAGTGAGGGAACACCCCGATAACGCCCCCCTTTCCATCCACAGACGCCTGAGAGGCGCTTGCCAGCAGCCATCGGCGCCCTGAACAGCCTGCTTCTGCACCATGGCTCAGCGGAGCCCCCCAGCCCAGCGTGAGAGCCTGCAGCGTTACCTCCTTCTTCCTCCTCTTGATTTTGGCAGCCTTGCCATCTTTCAGCTTCTTGGATTTCTTCTTTTTCTGCACAGCCACTTGTTCTTCTGCAAAAAACTCATCCAGTCCTTCCAGCACCCCATCGTCTTCTTCTGGGGACAAAAGGGACAGCTCACGCAGAGGGACTGCACAGGCACACGGGACACCGCATTTACGTTTACGCTCTCAGGGGAGCACGCCCAGGCGGCAGCATCCGGCCACAAGACACGGAGCTCCCTGGCCTCTCCCGGAGGCCCTGGCAGCTGATCCGCTGCTGCCCCTCGGGGGAGCCCCGACAGGGTCCTGCCCAGGAGCGCCTGCCCTGGCACCTCTCCTGCCCAGCTCCTCGCTGCCGCTCCTGCACGAGTACCCGAGGCTTAGGCAGTCTGCATTTCGCTCCCAGGGAACAGGGGCACAGGGACGCCCCCGCGCGCCACCTGCTCTTGCTGATCTGAGTCCACAGGTAATCAGGGAGCATTAGGCTTTTACCTCTCGGACCTCCAAGCAGAGCCCATTAAATGGATTCAAGCGAATGAGGAAGAGGAAGGCCCCGTGTGGAAGACGTGTGCCACGGCTCACGGGAGGTTGGTCTGCCACGGCTCCACACGCGGGGAGCGCCACAGGCACCCAGCCAGGCTGCCCAGGGACCCCGGCGCCGCACAGAGGCACCAACCCCCCCACACGCTCCCCACCTTCGCTCTCTCCCCAGACCAGCACTCCCGAGTCCCCGCATCCTCTCCAGGCTTTGCATTTCTTTAAGACCTACGTCAGTTTTGGGTTTGTTTTTTTTAATTTCTGAGCTGAGACAGCAATAACCCTCCAGAGCTGCTGGGACGCCTCCCTTGTTCGACCTCAAGCCGGTTGAGGCTCCACCCAGGCCGGTGCCTGAGCTCCACCGAATCCCCCGGGACTGGCGGGAGCGGGGCAGTGCCGGGAGCCCACCCCCGGCGGGACCGGCACCGCACGGAGCCCCCAGCCGCCGGGAGAAGGGGGGGTGGAGCCCGCCCTCCGCCGCGCCGCGAGCCGGGAGCGGGACCGGCCCCGGGGGGACACACCGCCCTCGCCGGGATAACGGGGGCCGGGCCGGGGCAGCGGCGCCCGGCGGAGACCGCCCCGGGCCGGGAGGGCGAGACCGGCCGCCCC
>VZSF01007590.1:6456-17312 GCA_013398295.1 Chionis minor | reverse complement strand
GGCCGGGCGGCAGCGGAGGGCGGGGGCGCGGCGGCGGCGGGGAGCGGGAGACCCGGGGGTCGGGGAATCGGGGCTGGCAGGGACGGGGATAAGGGCCAGCAGGGCCCGGGCACTGGCGCATCGGGGCCAGCAGGGACCGGGGGATCCCGGCCCGGGGCCGGCAGGGACCGGGGATCAGCCCAGCGGGGACCCCGGCGGGGTCTCTGGAGCGCGGCGCACACCCCAGGGTGCCTCCCTGCCCGCGGGGCGCGTGTGGCCCCGGTCACTGCCCGCGGGGTGCCCCCCCCCGCCCCGGGGACTGTCACCAGGCCACACGGACGCTCGTGTCCCCAAAGGCCAGGCGCACCCCAGCGCGGTCCCGTGTCCCCGCACCCCGAGGGCCGTCCGTGCCAGCCGGCGCCAAGGAGCTCGCGGGGCTATTTTTGGGCCGTGGCGTGGCAGCCGCCCGGCAGTGCCAGGGGGCCCCACGTCACGGGGGCGGCGGGGCCCTGCCGCCTCGGCATCGCTCTCATTCCAGCCGGCGCACGGGGAGCAGCGGCACGGCTCGGCACAGCACGGCCGATCCCCCAGCTTACAGACGGGGAGAGGTAAAGCCTTCAGCCAGCCACGGTGCCCCCCGTGCCGGGGACAGGGGCTCCCCAGCGTGTGGGGCGGCTGGCTGCCTTCGCTGCCGGGCTGCCATTCTAGGGGACGTCCCAGGGCAGGGGACACCCCATCACGGGGGATGCTCCCTCCTGGGGGACACTGAGCCCTGGAGCACGCCCCACCCCTGTTCTGGGGGACGCTCCGCTGCAGGGGATGCCCCTTTGCAGGGGACGCTCCTTCGCAGGGGACACCCCGTCCCAGGGGATGCTCTGCTCTGGGGACACCCGCCCTGGGGGACACCCTGCTGTGGGGACTGTCCCACCTGGTCCTGCAGCCCCCAGCCCCCAGGGCTGGGAAAAGGGGGGTGTTTGGGGCAACCTCGTGCTGCACCGCTCATAACCTAAAAATAGGTGCCGGCCCCAGGGACAGGATTTGTCCTTTCCGCAGCAGCCACAGCGCTCACGCGAAGCGGGGCCCACCGGGCACAGGGGGTGAAGTGGGGCACGGGGGGGGCCACTCTCTGCCCCGCAGATGGCTGGCGGCATCTTCTCCCCACTGGGGAGCTGCTCGGAGCTGGAGAAGGCCAACTGCCACCCACTGGTCTGCCTGCTCTGCCACGAGCCCTACCAGCACCCCTGCCTGCTCGACTGCTACCACAACTTCTGCGCCAGCTGCCTGCGGGGCCGCGCCAGCGACGGCCGCCTGCGCTGCCCACTCTGCGGGTAAGGGACGGACTCTGCCAGGAGGACACCAGGACCAGGGCACGCAGCACGTGGCTGGCAGCCTCTTGTGGCACTGCTTCCAGTGTCCTCAGAGCTGCCCCCACCTGCCCCGGGCGGGTGTCCCCATCCTCACCCCCATCCCAATCCTGTTGCAATCCTATCCCCATACCTGTCTCCATCTCCGTCCCCATCCCCATCCCATCCCTTCCGTGTCCCTGTCCCATCCTGTCCCTGCAGGCACCCCTCAGTGGTGAGGGGGGGCACGGGGCTGCCCCCCGTGGACCGGCTCCTGCAGTTCCTGGTGGACAGCTCGGCCGACGGCGAGGAGGACGTGCAGTGCGCCAACTGTGACCGGCGCTGTGCCAAGGCGGTGAGGGCAGCGGGGCAGGCAGACAGGGGACCCCTGCCTGGGTCATGCCCACTGCCGTCTGCCCCCCCGTCCATGCAGGAGCTGGACACCATGTACTTCTGCAACACCTGCGGGCAGCCCCTCTGTGCCCCGTGCCGCGAGGAGACCCACCGTGCCAAGATGTTCGCCCGCCATGAGATCGTCTCCCTCTCCAAGCGCACCAAGGACATCCACAAGAAGTGCCGTGAGTGCCACGCCGTGCCATGCTGTGCTCTGCCATGCTGCACCATGCCATGCCACGCTGTGCTGTGCCAGGCTGCCCAAGTCCCCGTCCCTTGCAGCGCTGCACGAGGAGCCCTACATCATGTTCTCCACTGAGAAGAAATCCATGCTCTGCATCAACTGCTTCAGGGACATGCAGGGGTGAGCAGCCCTGGCCCTGCACCTGCCCCATGCCTCATCCCGATCCGTGCCCTGATGCCCGTGCCCGCAGGGAGAGCCGGGCGCACTGCATCGACATCGAGACAGCGTACATGCAGGGCTGCCAGCGGCTGGACCAGGCAGTGATGGTGGGCAGGGTCCGGCGGTCTCGGGGGGTGCATGGGGATGTGGTGCTGCCTGCAGCACCGCAGCCGCTCTGCCGCCCCTGGGCAGGCCGTGAAGGAGCTGCAGACCTCCACGCGCGAGGCCATCGTCCTCCTCAAGGCCATGATTGAGGAGGTGCGCAACAGTGCCAGCGAGGAGGAGGCAGCCATCAACTCCCTCTTCGGCCGCATGCAGGTGCGGGACAGCCACCCGCACGCACATCGTGCCCTGCACCCATGGGTGCCCGATGCACGGGCACAGCAGAGCCAGGGAAGAGGGAGGGACCAGGGTGGCTGTGGGACGCATAGCAGCAGCAGGACATGAGACAGCCATGCCATTTGCAGGAGCAACTCTCTGAGAGGAAGAAGACGCTTCTGAAAGCTGTTCAGAGGTGAGGGGCCGCAGGCTGAGGCCCCTCCTGGGGGTGTCCCCCTGTCCCGGGGCGCGTTGGGGTGCCCTGGGCCAGGTGGCTTCCCAGTGCCCCATAAGGGCTGTGCCATGGCACACTCTGCTGCAGTCAGCACGAGGAGAAGGAGAAGGCGTTCAAGGAGCAGCTCGCCCACCTCGCCTCCCTGCTGCCCACCCTGCAGGTAGGGCCCCGTGCTGGGCAGGGTTGCCCCAGCCCTGAGGGGCGCCGGCAGTGACACCCCCCCACACACAGGTCCACCTGGTGACCTGCTCAGCCTTCCTGAGCTCTGCCAACAAAGCCGAGTTCCTGGACCTGGGCTACGTGAGTGGTGCCAGCGCTGCGGGGCGGCCGGAGCATCCTACCGCAGTGCCATGGGGTGGCTGGAGCATCCCACCATGGTGCCGTGGGGTGCCCGGTGCACCCTGCGGTGGGGGCAGGCTCCCGGGCAGGGTGCCGGGCACCCCTCACTGCACCTCGCTGCTGCCTTTCAGCAACTGATGGAGAGGCTGCAGAGGATCGTCAAGCTGCCGCACCGCCTGCGGCCAGCCCAGACCAGCAAGGTAGAGCCCTGCCGCCCACCCGGAGCCAAACCCCTGACCCTGCGGGCAGCCCTGGCTGCCGGCTCGGCCCCGGTCCCAGCCGCGCTCGCCTCCATCTCGTCCCCCAGATCAACAGCGAGTACCGGGCAGAGTTTGCCCGCTGCCTGGAGCCCCTGCTGATGCTCAGCCCCCGCCGCTCCGTGGTGGGCAGCGCCGGCGCCATCGGTCCTGGCATCACCGGCGCAAACATGTGAGGTGCTGGGATCGCACCCGGGGCCGGGGCACATCCTGCCACGTGTCCCCTTGGGTATCCCACAGGGGCCCCCTCCATGCCAAGCTTGCCCCCGCTGCTGCCCTTGAGCCTGTCACCTCGGCGGTGGCGCAGGGACATCGCGGAGCACAGCTGTGCTGACAAACGACAGGCACGGGGGCTTCAAGTGACACTTCTGGGAAGCAGGGAGGGTGGGCGGGCAGCAGGGGCGGGAGCAGTGTGCCCGGGTGAGCCAGCACCCCACTCCCCAGCCTGGCTCCCCGCCATAGTCCCTGGAGAGTTCTGCCCCCACTGCCATGGGTGCTGCACCGGGGCCAGCTCCTGTTCGCCTGCACGCCCGCGGCGCCGCAGCCTCTTTGCCCGCCACTATTTTTATCAGAATTTCAGGGAATTGCCCAGCCGTTCCTCGCCCAGGATATATTTAAGCCCGTTGATGTCACGGCAGCGCTGGCCCTGCCAGGCGCTGCCGGCCGAAGAGGACAAACGGGCGCTGCCGCCCCATGGGCACCGCTCCTCGCCCCCAGCCGGGCTCAGCACCGCAGGGTGGCTGAGCTCCTGGGGGCTGCCGGCCCGGGGGCAGGCAGGGGAAGCACAGCACTGCACGGTAGGACCGATGGCGGTGGGGCAGCGCAGCCAGGGTGGTGGTCAACACGGGGAGGCTGCAGGATGGGGGGAGACGTGGGGGCAGCGGCACCCGCCAAGGGGCCAGGAGATGCCAGCGGTGAGGGAGCGCGTTGCATCCTTCCCTTTAGAAACCAGAGCGTGCCAAGCTCGGCTCCTGCCTTCTCCCTGCCACAGCTGGTCCCAAAGCCATGGGTGTCGGGAGAGCAGCCCGCAGAAACCGGACTTTGGGGCAGCATAAGCCACCTCTGACTGACCCCGCGTGCAGGGGAAGGGCCGTGCAGGGCTGGCGCGTCCCCAGGCACCCCAGGGGCGAGGGGCGGTGGGGCTGAGCCGGTGGCGTGGCCCCTGGCACCTCGCCCCCACTGCCGCTCGCCTGCAGCACGTCGCCGTCACCCTCTCCACACAGGCTCCCCGGCGGCCAATGCTCCAAGACCCTCATGGTGCCCGGCTGTCCCCCCGCCAGCGATAAAATGTCCACCAGCCCCATAGTGCGGAAGCCAACGATGCACCGGTACATCAGCACCAAGGTCCTGCTGGCCGAGGGGCGCGAGACCCCCTTTGCTGAGCACTGCCGCAATTACGAGAACACCTACCGGGTACGGAGCACGGGCCGGGACGGGGTGGGATGGGCCAGGCTGGGGCAGGGTGCTGCTCACGTGCTGCCCCCCGGCCCCCAGATGCTGCAGACGGAGATCCAGGGCCTGAAGGACCAGGTACAGGAGCTGCACCGCGACCTCACCAAGCATCACTCGCTCATCAAGACAGAGATCATGAGTGAGATCCTGCAGAAGTCCCTGCAGATGGACGTGCAGATCGCAGCCCACTACTCTGCCGTGGAGATGATGCGCAGCGTCTTCGAGGAGGTACGGCTGGCGCCTCCCGGCAGAGCGGGCTCCCACCGTGCCGTGCCACGGCACATTGCCCAGCTCCCTCTCGCCCTTCCAGGTCTGGGAGGAGACGTACCAGCGGGTGGCAAACGAGCAGGAGATCTACGAAGGTACCAGTGACCCCGCTCCCCCAGCCCCAAGCCGCCCGTGTCAGCTCCAGGGGGGCAGCCACGGCCACAGCCCACTGCTCTCGCCCCCAGCCCAGCTCCACGACCTACTGCAGCTGCGGCAGGAGAACAGCTGCCTGACCACCATCACCAAGCAGATCGCACCCTACGTCCGCTCCATCGCCAAGGTGAAGGAGCGGCTGGAGCCCAGGTGAGGACACCGGGGGGTCTTTCAGGGCTCAGGGGGAGCACGGCCATGGCTCACGACCATCCCACCTCAGGCTGCAGGAGCCCCAGGAGCCCAAGGAGGAACAGGCGCAGATGCTGCTCAAGATCTGCGATGACAGCGAAGCAGCACCAAGGTAGGCGACAACAAGCACCTGGGTGCCCAATATCCCCGCGGCCTCTCCCGGCCGCTGACCCTGCCGAGGTGCCTTCCCTTCCCCAGGGATGCCTCCCCCAGTGGCAAGCAGGGGGCTCTGGCCAGCTCCGGCTGCGTGCCCAGAGGCACCCCCGCAGACCCCTCACCAAAAAGCAAAGACTGCTGCAAGAGCCCACAGAAAAGCGGGGCCGAGAGCACCGCCCAGAAAGAGCTTGCACCGTAGAGCCCGAACGCGCAGACCCGCTTGGTGCTCGCTGCGCAAGAGCCGTGCCCCAGCTGTTGACCTGCTCCTCCTGCCTTGTGCCACGAGCGAAGGCAGGACAACACAGCCTGGGCAGAGTGTCTGCAGCACATGAAGCGTCTGCCTTAGGGTGACTTTGTTCATCTGAAAAAATAAGCGTCCTTATACTCTCTCTTGTGTGTTGGAAGTGAAATAAAAGGGCGTAAGCGTACGTGTCCGCCTGGTTCTGCAGCTCTGGACAAAGCGAGCCTGCCAGCTTGGCGTATCCAGCTGCTCTTAAAAACACAAAGTTTGCAAAAATGGTGGGGGGGGAATCCAAAAGCCCTGTTTCAGGGTAGAGCCAGGAGCTCACTGTAGGGTCTCAGAGCTGACAGGCAGCAGAGCAAAAGCGCAGGCAGGGCCCTCGCAAGAGGGGCTCTACTCCTTGGGCACCTGTGCCATTTGAAAACCCACAGCCTGCTGCGGCGCAGCAGGACAAGGTGCGACAGCTTACCCCGGCTTCTCACTACAGTCAGACGCCTTCCCCAGGCCTGGTGAGCTCCTGCCTCCTCACTGAGCTTCTGGTCACACGATTCGGGGGGAAAAAGGGTTTAGAGAGGCTGCTGGTCTCAAAAGCACTGAGAGGGCTCTGAAGATTTCGCCCTAGGAAAAGTTTATCCCTCTTCTTGTGGTGGCAACGCATCCTGCCTTGGGCAGCCCCCACTGCCACACAGCTGGAGCCTGGGTTAGAGCTGACACTGGCACGCTCTCGCCAATTAGGATGCAGCTGCATTTACTGCAAAGAATAACTTGAGACTAAAGCTTAGTTTCCATCATCAGCTCACATCAAACCCAAGCGAGAATCGCTTTGTTTGTTTGTTTCAAAGTGCACTTGTGCAAGTTCACAGCGGAAACGTTGACGCCTACAAAAAATTAGTTAAAAATTAACTGCCCTGAAGCACCTTGGCTACAACAGCAGGTCACAGCTTCCATGAGGATGAGCTGGAGGCACAGAAAAGCCTGAGCAGGAGCCTCGGAGTGACTACACAGAGAAACCAGCGCTATCCAGCTGGTGTATTTTCACATTTGCTCTTTCCTCCCAAGCCAAAAAAACCACACTCGGTAAGAGATAAATTACCAGCAAAGATATTCTGATGCTCTGTGCAGAACACATTCTGCAATACAAAGCAAACCCAGCAGAGGAAAGTCTGCATCGGTTAAGCAAGTAGAAATGGAGAATTTGCCCCATCTCAGTGGCTGCACGGCCCCACGAGTCACTCTGAGTTCTGGTCATGCTTCAGTGCGACACTGGACTGTACTGGAAACCCACTGGGAATTGTAGAAGTAAGGATTCCAGGTTCTAAGATGTCACTGGCACCTCAAGAGATCTCCAAATAACCACCAGACAGAAGTTGGCAATATTTTTTGTTTTTTATAAAATAAAAAAAAAAAAACAACCAAAAGTAAAGCAACTTCCATCAGTGCTCCCTTTCCTGAGCCATACCACAGCACCTTCACCAAGGAACACCACAAGCCCGAAGCGTGAACTGACAAGCAACTCGTTTCCATTCCAGCTAGGAAGAATAATGTAAAACTCAAGAAAACAGTGAACCTCTTTGGTATATAACGACAGAATAAGTTATACTACAAAGCTTGAGTAAGAACCATTTCCAAAATGGTAACGTTTAAAATAGCATTAGCTAGCCAAACTTTTTTCCCCGATTTGGAGAATTTCCCTAGAAGCGCCTCCTAGTCAAGCCGACATCCCAGGTTTCACCCAAAAAAGCAGGCAAGGATCTTGAGCACTAAAGCCCTCGGCAAGCCCAGTAGCTGCGGTTCTTCCTCAACCTAAAATCCTGGGATCTCTGCAGGATAGAGGCAGCCTGGCAGGATAGGAAGCAGCGCGATTTGGAAGCAGGAAGAGGGAACAGAGGTGGCAGCGGGAAGGCAGCAGCTGAAACTGACTCCCGACTTCGCGGCAGCAGCTGAAGGAGGAGGAGTGCACTCTCTCTCCTGCCGCGTTTCACAGAGGAGCTCGCGATCCAGCGGCATGCAGCGAGCGCAAGTCTCCCAGTGAATGTTAATGCCTGGGGGAGAACCGACCGGTGCCGCGCCGCCGGCCCTTGGCCAAGCAGGGGGTAGGTCACCCCCGCACCTGAAGAGCAGAGAGCTGGAGGCCTGCTCCCGCAGCCGCCCGAGCACCCGCTTGCAGATTCGGGCCTAAAGAGATTAAAGCCACGCTGCCTGGCTTGCAAGGTCAAAAAGCTTTAAAATCGAATTATGCCACAGGAACAATCCGCTGACCGGCACCTTTCCTGCATGGGGGCGGGAGGGCAGAGCTGTTCTCGGGAAGAATCAGTCTGGAGGCGTTTCAGTACAATTCAGCTGCTGCAGGCAGGAGGGTTCGATTCTCTTTAGTGTCGCTACAGGCTAAGTTATCTGGAAGATCCCTGAATGTGCAACGAAGGAATTATCTCGAGGAGGATGAACGAGCTTCTGATCTGCTAGTGACCCAGCAGGCTGCCCAGCTCCGCAGCCCTCTGCCAGCTCCTCCTGGGTGGCTGGGAAATACCAACGGGCTACTCCTGGCGCCACACACCGTCCCTCGCCCCACAGCGCCTGGAGCTGGGCGTTCACTCAGCCAGTCCAGTTTTTGCCCAGGTTACAGTTCCACTTTAACTCCTTTAATAAAAGGGAGACCCGATGGCACCTTCCTTTTGTACTCCAGGTACTCTTCTCCAAAGAAGTGAATGAGGGTGATCTCCTCCTCCTCAACCCGCTCCCTGAAGAAGCGCCAGGACGCCAGCGCGTAGCCCACCACACAGATGGGATTGCAGAGTAACACCTGCAAACAGACACTGGCGTTAGCACCCCCTCGTCTCCCAAAGAAACCAAGGCTGCCCCCCACACGCTAATCACCCTTCATTAAGTTGCCATGAAAGCTAAACGCTCTCCAAAGAAAAGACAAGGCCCCAGCACTTTTTGTGGAAATTCATTCTGGGGAGAAATGAGTGCTTATGAAGAAAGTGGCCCGTGGGCAGCTGCCAGCTCCTGCCGCCCTGGCTAAGAGCGGTGCCCCGGCTCTAGAGAGCCCCTCTAGAGGCCACACTGCTCCACATCCAGTCTTTACGGTCTCTCGCCAAAGAAATAAACCCAAATGCCAACAACAAGAAGAGCACAACTAATGCAGTGCAGAGTTACAGCTTGACTGCAGCTGGCTTCCAGTTTACCCTCTAGCCAGGGCCCTGTGCACTCTTAGAGAGAGTTTTCTTTGCCAGCCTGGCACAGGACGGGTATTTGGCAGGAGCAAGGTTGAGTCTGACCACTTACAGAAGTCATTTTGGCCACAGGGATGCAAGAAAACTCCGGACACCAGCTTTAGGCTAGCAGCGGATCACATCCTGAGCCTCTGAGGGCGCTCTGGCTCAAGCCCCAGCTTTGCTGCCTCCACACAGAAAATTAAGACGATGAGGTCTTCCCAAAGGTCGTGTGGGGCAGAGCGCTCGGGGCCTCCTGACCCCCCGCATGCCGGGGGGAGGCAGGAGGAGTCACAATCCGTTCCCGGGCCTCCCCTGCCACTGACCAATGGTCTGCATCCCATTACAGGTGTGGGGCAGCATTAAGAAGAAAGACCCGGGTTATAAGACAAAAGTATCTGAGCATGTTGTATACAGTACCTGTGTTCCAATACTCCAGTAAAACCATCCCACGTAAGACGGGTGCCGGAACCACCCATACACCCCACTTGTCACCAAAGTATGAGTATCCGATTTCTCATTCTGAACAATATGGTTGAAGTTGGAGCCAGCTGTGAGCATGGCCGCTTTCCTCAGACAATCCCCAAAGATCACCATCAACAACCCTACAGTACTCAGCCAGGTGATCTGCTTCAGCTCTGCAAGTGAATAAGGACGGGTCACAACAGGTTTGCACAGGTCACACTCGCGGTGCAGGGGGTCGCAGGGGTTGGGTCGCTGGGTGGGCTTTCCTCCCCCCACCTCAAAGCACAATGCGTAAAACACAGCCAGTGCTCCGTGCGCTGCTGTCCCGCCACCAAAACAAATAAAAATAGCGTCCCCTGCCACGGAGTCACCCCCAACGCAGCGTCTGTACATCCTGGCGGCGGATCGCCCTAAGGGGAACCCGGCACCGAGGCAGAGCCCGGCTTTACAGTGCAGAGTAAAGCTGACGTACAGCACAGCCAAGGGGATGCAGCTGCCCAGACGCGGGGAGCTCCACAGCCCACACGGCCATTATGAAGCAGGGAAGGAGAACTTCTCCCCTCTCTAAAAAAAAAAAAAAAAAGAAGCACCCCAGATTGGGCAAACAGCATCAGGTTTTGCCGATTTGATTTTACTCCAGGTCAAAAGAAGACGCCTAGATGTAACAGAAGCGTCATTCTTTGTACCACCACAGCAGCTTGAAAGATGCAGCCAGAAAAGGGCTACATGGCAAGGACGGCCTGGCACGCTGGAACGAGGGGGTGCTCCCCCCTGCCCCCCCAAGGCCAAAACCGAGAGGCTTTGAGCGCAGAGAGATTAAGGCCACATCAAAGCCCTCCTTTGCTGCCAGCACGGGTCAGCTGAGTGGGGGTCACCAGCACTTTGCTACCAGGTGGGTGGGCCCCAGGCGAGTCACCTGCAGCCAGCGCTACGGGCAGAGCCAGGGGACGGCAGGCGGGAGGGTGGGCACCAGGGAGGGGCAGGGCGGCCGACCTGGGAAGAGGACCTTCTCCAGCGTGAACTCCACCCAGGAGGAGAGGGCGGCCAGGTTGTACTCGAAGCTGTGGTTGAGCAGGAAGGAGTCCAGCGAGAGGCTGCGCGGGTTGTTGATGGCCGTCACCAAGTACTCCGAGTAGTGGAAGAGGGAGAGGGAGCACATGTACCTGCGGCGGGAGGAAGGGAACACTTGGCGGGGCCGGGGGCACGGCAGCCGCCCGGCTCCCCCGGCTCTTCCCTTACCATCCGAAGTGGCGCCAGGCGGAACGGCCGGCGCTGAGCAGCAGCCCGCAGCCGAAGGCGAAGCCCAGGAAGCAGGCCCGGACGGCGATCTGCAACGGGAGAGGAGGGGAGGGGAGAGGGAGAGGGAAGGAGAGGGCGCTGCCGCCACCTCCCGGGGCCCCCGGGCCTGGCCTCCCCCTCCCCGCCGCCCCCCGAGCCCGCTCTCCCGGGGCCTC
>VZSF01007588.1:241532-269075 GCA_013398295.1 Chionis minor | reverse complement strand
CAGAGCTGGACCCAGTGTTCCAGTATGTCTTTGCTCTTCTGATGATGCCTATTTCTCTTGAATATTTACTTCTAAAAGCAGTTAAAAGAGAAACCATGCTGTGTTTCTCATACTTTGATCTCAGCTTCATCTATTTAATGAATCATATACTGGGTAACTTGTAAACTGAAATCTTCTTCATTACAAGGAAGTATACACCTCCCCTTCCTTCAAAAGAAAAGCAGTGAAAGAAATAGGAGCTAATTAACTAGAGCACACGTAAAAACAGACACCTGCCACATGGCATCTCCAGAATAATAAATCCTTTTCTTTTAAAAATTAGAAGCTTTTATAAAAATAGAGACAAAAACCTGAAATCTCTCCACGGTATTTGCATTTAAATTGAAAATGTGAATGCATCTGGTCTTGTAAGTGCCAAATAATTACTTGATATTAAAAAGTTTGGAGATGCTCTAGTAGAAGATGCTTGACAACTTAATTGTCCTGATAGCTACTGAAAGTTAAGGTTTTAAAAAACTTTCAGCTAAAACCGTGTTGACAGAAGCAAAATGAACTGTTGGTAAAATGCTGAGAATATGTCTCTTTTTTTAGCAAGACTTTACTTCAAGTCTGTCTTTGGATAGAAAGGTGACTAGGGGGAACATTCAGGCAACGTTGGTGCATTCTCCCTAAAAGCTCTTAGGACAAGAGGTAACGGGCGCAAACTGGAACATGGGAAATTCTGTCTGAACATGAGGAGGAACTTCTTTTCTTGGATGGTGGCAGAGCCCTGGCATAGGCTGCCCAGCGAGGTGGTGGAGTCTCCCACTCTGGAGACATTCCCAACCCGCCTGGACGCCATCCTGTGCCACCTGCTGTGGGTGACCCCGCTCTGGCAGAGGGTTGGAGGAGATGATCTGTAGAGGTCCCTTCCAACCCTTAACTTTCTGTGATTCTGTGAATGTTTCTGGAGTTTGGCACTAGGAGTTAGTTGTCCTTATGACCCAAACAAGGTGCACCTTGCCTGCTCGCTCCTCAGGCAGATTTTCTCCTGGAGTTATTTTATATGAAAACATCTGACAGCATTATTTGCTGCTAGCGCAGGTGAAGCTAGCTTTGTACAGGGCTTATGTACATGTTAGACTGACTTGTTAATTCTGAGCAAAATGTGCAGACCTCCTTTCAGAATAAGATAGTTTCTGTATCTCAGCAGCGGCCCAAGCAGCTGTGGGGTTATAGAGAGGAGCCGTAAGGTAAGAGAGCTTTCCCTCCTAGAGGAGAAACAAAACAAGAGTGTGATGTTGACCTTGGCAGACCTGGTGCTCCCCCATCAGCCAAGAACGAATCTGAATAGCAGAGTACTGTGCGGGCAAATTGGAAAGACTTCTGAGTATTTAATTAAAAAATGCTGTGGGCTGGGGCTGTGCAAAAGATGTTGAGGGGTATGTCCCATCCACTTTCTTTTCACCCAGTTTGGTATTTCTGTAAGAGAAAAGGTGAAGCCCACGGCTGGACACAAGGTGGTCATTCTGGGAGTTTCTAGGTCCTATGAACTAGCTGGAAGACAAAGCACTTGTTGCCAGATTTCCACAATTTTGGGGTTTTTTACGTGGGGGTTATTGCTTTATTTGGTTTCAAGAATGACCAGGGAGGGTCTTCTTACTGGAAGGCATTGAAATGTGCACTGATTTAGTCTGTATGGTGGATCTTGCATACCCTGCCAGGCCACATCTACCGTGACTGACTGTTTGAGACCCAGTTTAGAGAGCCCAGGGAGAGGACGGCTTCTTGTGATCTGTGGTGGAGGATGGTTTTCAAGATTGCTCAGAGACAAAAAGCACAAGCTGGATGGAAAGAGGCGTCTTCTTGTCTCACAATCACTCTTTGTTTAAAAAAAACAAACCACAAAACACCATGATTGTAGTAGCTGAGCGTTAGAGTAGCACAGCAATTCAAAGGTGCACAGTGGAAGGAGGAAAGAGAAGGACTTGCAGAAACCTTGGCATATCCAGAGAGAAGAGCTCAGGCACTCAAGGCTGCTACTTCAGCAGCTCAATGTTCTGTCTAATTAGAAGTGCTCAGTGCACAGTGACAATGAGGAACCACAGATGGAACTGAGAACTGCAGCTTTTCTTTTCTCTACCCTTTATTTTAATTGGTCACCAGCAGATGTAAGAGCCTTTAACCATTTATTTCAGACTTTCTTAAATGCATCTTTTAAGTAGCACTGAATTTGCACATACTTCCCCGCCCCCTTTATATTTTTCCCCCAAATCCACTAATCTTATTTCCCTTTCTGTTTGGAAAATTGACTTTTTAAAGCACCAGTTTTTGGATAAAACACAGAGGTTTTATCCAACAACCTTACCTTTTCAACAACTGTATCGCGTTAGTGAAGTTTTCTATTCCTTATTGTCCAAGAGTCACACCGTGCTCTGGACTCAAACCCACCAACACATCAGCAGGTCCAGTTTCACTGGAGCAAAGTTTTCTACCCCTGACCTGGCCTCAGGTTGCTTCATTGAAGTATGGCATGAAGCATGTGTCCAGGTTGCATCTTACGTACGTTTGGACTTGAGGCTGAGCTGAGACGTTACTTTGCGTCAGGTGTCAATGTGGCCATGACGTTCACGGCAGAACAGTGTGGCCTTAACAAACATTCTCTTTGTAAATGTAGCAATAAATGTTTGTTATTGAAATCTTCCATACGTGGTTGCATGTCCAGACCAGTACTGAGTATGATGGACAATAGTCGTTCATCAGAAAGGAACAGAAGTGACTGTCTACAGGACACCGCAGAGTAGGTTCCTCTGTGGCCAGAACTGATGTGCAGACTGTAGAGATGTCACAATCCAGGTAAACTTTCATTATGGAGATTTGATATCTGCAGGCTTTGTTATATGGAGTATGGTTTTGCTCTCTGTGTTAGAATGAGGTAGGAGACTGCAATACTGAATGATTCTGTTATTTTCCTTTCAAATGCTGTGTTGGTTGACAAAAGCAAATTTGAGTTTTCAGCTTTCCTTATACACAAAAAATAATGTCAAAAAGGGTTTTAATGTAACTGAATGAAGTTTAACAGCCTACACCAGGATATCCAAGAGTGAGAAATATTTTGGACAGTTGTTAAATTATCTCTACTCAGCTTAGCTGTTTGATAATACAGTTTAAGGCAATATCCCGTAGAATGCTGAAGACAACGCAGCTTTGATGCCCATGGCCAAAATAAACACAGACTTTTTGTTTCTTTGGAGCTTATGATAGGAACTTTTCTTGTGCTTCTATGGAAATCCTTCTCTGAATGTTCTTTCTTCAATAACATGTCTATCATACCATGTCACTGAAGAAGGAACATTCAGAGAAGGCTTTCCACGAGTCTTTCTTCAGTGGGACTGACCTTTTATTTAGTACGGAGATCCGTTTGTGCTGGGCCTTCACAGAAAAATAAATAAACCGGACAATATGGACTGCACTGCAGTTTCCAAGGCGTGGTGCTGGAGCAGATTCCTTTGTTCCATACCTTCGTTCAGTTAAAGATTCAGCCAAACCGAGCTGAAACCCAGCCCAGCTGTGTAGATGTTGGATGATAGCTGTGAGAAACGGGTGTCCAAGCAAGCATCCAGAGGTATCAATATTTGTTTTGTCACTTACCTGTGTTGCAAGGGAGCGTGGTAGGATGGTCCTTACCTCCTCCCCCAACTTAAACACAGCTCTCTTTTCACTTAACAGAGAAGATCTGCGTGTCAGTCCGAGTTTGTGATTGCTTTGCGACGCGTTACGTGTATCGTTGTGGTACAGCAAAGCTCAGGTCACAGGAACGACGCGTCAGAGTAACGACATCAGAAGTTGAAATGGGCCTTTTTGTCTGCAGTTTGAGGTTTGAAACAGAGTGTTTCAGGGGAACATAAATAATTCAAAATTCCTGCAGTAAAACGTCACTTGAAGTACTACTGTGCATTTTTGTGTGCCTTTAATGACATTGAACCAAGTAATTGTTTTTTTTTCCCTACTTCTTGGTGATGGGATGCTTATGGTTTAATAACAATCATGCGTTAGTCATGGAATGTGCCAAACCAGATGCAGGTGCTTACACCACATATATTAAGTACATCCTTTCTGTACATTGAACTTGTGTATTTAACTGCCTGCTTTGTTTATTTGTGAATGAAATTCTGTATTACAAAGCCGGTGCCTTAAATCTGGACAGGCACAGGTGAGCTGGGTCTGACTCCTCCCCAGCTGCAAGCAAAACCAGTGAATTGCTCCTTGAGGGGAAGGAAGTCGAGTTTTTATTTTCCTCTACAAAATCTGGAAACCAGCAAAGACCGCGAGTTTGAGCAGCGGCATGCAGTGAGAAGAGTTGGCTTCTCAAGATGTCTTGACAGATTAGGAAAGAGGTTTATGTTTACGAATACACTTTACAAGTCTTTTAGGGACTATCTAAAATCTTTGTTGTAAGGCTGTGAATCTTTCGAATTGCAGCTGTGTGAAAGCAGGATTGCTTTTTCTGTCTGGAAGGCTCTACGGAGACGAGGGACCCGGTGCGATTGAAGCAAGAGCTGTTGATAAGGGTTGACTTTTTTTACCCGCCGCCTGCCTTATATCTTTCTCTCAAGAACCACTGAATCATCCCAGTAATCATCTTTTGGTACAAAGATCACCGCAGTAACGTGGAGAGTTGCTTCTCGCTCTTTTAAAGTGAGCAGCCTGTGTCTGGATTAACAGACTGGAGTTTTTCTAGAGAGTGAAGCTGGGGTTTGCAGCTCACTTTCCAGGCAAGCTGTTCCCACGATGCTGCTTCTGCTTTTTTGCTTTTCTGTGAAGCTGGAGTCATGGCAAAGGGCTTAATCCAGAGCACACAGAAGGCATGGAAGGCCCATCATTCACTGGTATAAACTTTGGATCAGATCTTTGGTCTTTTCCTCTGCAGGCCATTGGCCGTAAAAATAACTCAAGAATCTTTCCAATTAACACAAAGTCTTTTGCATGCATGTGAGAAGGAAGGTCAAGGGGTCAGTAACATCTGAGCGCTAGGAAAGGATTGTTCTCTTGCCTGACCCAGGGGATGCGGTTGGAACACGGAACCCCCAGCAGATTTGGAGGGTCCTGGCAGCGAGCCGGGTCTGGAGGTGAAGGTATCGGCACTGACTTGATAAACTGCTCAGAAGGAAGTGGCGTGCTGGATGCTGAGTTCACCAAACCTCCCAAATGTACTTGTGGTGCTCCAAGACACATGCAGTTCTTTAGATCTGCTCGGGAGATTATTGGGTGAGGTTCTCATCTTGTTTGCTGGGAACAGGTTAAAACAAAACTGCTCACGAGCCTTAACAAAATGGAAAGGGGAGCAGTCAAGACGAGTTGAGGCCGCTTCTGGGGAGAACACAGAGGCTGGACCTCATGCGGCATCCAGCTGCTCAGTCAAGGTTAAAATTATAGAATCATGGAATGGTTTAGGTTGGAAGGGACCTTGCAGATCATCGAGTTCCAACCCTGCTACCATAGGCAGGGACACCTCCCACTAGACCAGGTTGCCCAAGGCCACATCCAGCCTGGCCTGAAACACCTCCAGGGATGGGGCCTCAACAACCTCTCTGGGCAACCTGTTCCAGGGCCTTACCTCCCTCAAAGTAAAACATTTCTTCCTAATGTTTAATCTAAACCTGCCCTCTTCCAGTTTAAAGCCGTTCCCCTTTGTCCTATCACTACATGCCCTAGTAAAAAGAACTTCCCCTGCTCTCCTGTCGCCCCCCTTTAGGGACTGGAAGGCCACAATAATATCTCCCCGGAGCCGCCTCTTCTCCAGGCTGAACAGCCCCAACTCTTTCAGCCTCTCCTCATATGAGAGGTACTCCAGCCCTTGGGCCATCCTCGTGGCTCTCCTCTGGAGACGCTCCAGCAGGTCTGTGTCCTTCTTATGTTGGGGACTCCAGAGCTGGATGCAGTGCTCCAGGTGGGGTCTCACGAGAGTGGAGTAGAGGGGCAGAATCACCTCCCTTGACCTGCTGGCCACACTTCTCTTGATGCAGCCCAGGATGCGGTTGGCCTTCTGGGCTGCGATCGCACATCGCTGGCTCACGTTGAACTATTCGTCCATCAGCACACCCAGGTCCTTCTCCTCAGGGCTGCTCTCCAGTCATTCCTCGCACAGTTCTGCTACTTAATATTGCTGCCACCGCGGGCTGCACACAGGCACAAACACGGGCAAACACAAAGCCAAGCATTCCCCAATGTCCTGCATCAGCTTAGGCAGTGGCCAGTGGCCAACAGTTCTTATGTCAAAGCCTGCAAGTAGCGCAGCAGCTAATGTATTCTCTTACCACGCTTGATTCCTACGTCCTGAAATGGGCACTGGGGAGGTAGGAACATTCTGATGCGTTAAAGGAGCAGTTTGGGTTGATCGGGGTGGGGGTGGGAAGATAATACTTAACCTGATGGATGCAAATAGACCTTAGCTGAGATACTGAAATGAATTTTATAGCTTTGAAACGTAATTAATGAGGGAGGGCAAAGACAGTTTTGTGAGGAATTTGAGGGCAAAAAATTGTTTCATCTTTGTTTGTTTGATCACATCATAGTTCTTTGGGGCCTCTTTGGGAGAAAGACTGGCACTTTCCTGAGTCTCAAAGTGCAGTTACAGACTTATTTGCACATTTGCTGCTGTTTTGTAGCCCTGAGTGTTGATTATGCTCTGAGATCTCTGCTGGTAGAATGTCTGCGGCACCATCTCCCATATTTTGATGGTTAACCTTTTGTCTCTTTTATTTGCTATATCTAACCCTGTGGAAACATTCCAATGATGCCTCAAACATAACTGATAATACAGAGTCAGAGTCAGAATCCATTGCATGTTTCAATATATTTGATGCTGTCCAGGGGGATGCCTGGAAATTATGGTCAAAGAACCTACCCATGAGGATAATCTAAACCGCTGTTTTGCGGGGATTGACTGTGAATGCAAACCCCTTTGCAGAACACATACAGAAATCACTTTTCTGTTACCTGATAGATTTGTACCAGGCTCAATGCAGGTGTTCCCGAGAGGTCAGTATATGACACACAATGTAAAGCAGCCAGGTTGGAAGTCTTTTTGGAGGCCACATCCTGCATATGTGTATCTACGACTCTGCACCTTCTTGCCTTCAAGAATTGTCTTTGTGTTCCCGACTGCTGAAGGCACAGTCCCGTGGGGGCTACTGACCCCATGTTTTGCCATGGGCAACCTTGTTAGGTCTGGGTCTGAAACTCGCTTAATGGGGCCCTTCGTTGCTGTAATAACTCTTCTTTCAAGGATGTGGGTGGGGTCATCCCAGCTCCTCCTGTCACTGCCAGCCAAGAGTGCCCTAAACTCTTGACTTACGCAGTCCTCTTCTGCACCGCAAAGCCACTGAGGGTGGTTCATCCGCTCAGAAGGATTTCTGATCTGGTAGGTCATAAAGTTTCCAGTATGTGAAGTGATTTGGAGTCTCGTCAGTCTGGAGTGGAAGGTCCAGGTTCAGTTTCCCCTTTCTACAAAGAGCTCTGGTTCCTAAGATGTCACGGCACCATAGCTGGTGATGACATTTTCAGGATTTGGGGAAGGGATATGTATTACTACGCGGGGGTGGTGGCAGTACTGCATCTCGTGGTGCTTTCCATCCTTGAAAATGAGTGGTGGAGCAAGCCCACCAGGAATTCCAATGAGAGGCACTTTAGCTTTTGGGCTGCTTCTGGGCCAAATATTGAACAACTCAGTACTATCACATCTGGTTCAACTCAATACTATCACATATGGACGGTTCTGGCCATAGTGCTGGGTCCCAGGTCAGAGAGAAGTGTGTCTGCCCAGCACAGCTCCGTGCTGCTCCCTGCTCCCACAGCTCTCCAGGTCCACATTCCTGCAGCTATCTGAAGTACTTAGGCACCCATGGTTCATTTCCTGGGGACATCTTCCAGGTACGGATGGTGATTTTCATGTGCTTTGGTGGCACATTAGAAATTCAGAGATGCAGAGGTTAATTGTGGAGATCACTGGGTTTAGTCTGGTGCCAAGTGAGATTAGGGATTCACAGATAATGGTTTTTTTAATGATCTTACTTAACTCTGAAAAGACACTGTATTTTAAAGTTAAAGTTTCTGCGGTTTTTGTTGGAAACAGAAGAAAATGCTGATAGCTGTGCAGTTTGTTGATTCTTGGAGAATGGGCTTATAAAACCAGTACAATGACTTTGAACCACAGGTTGTAGTTACACAGTTGTTGGATTGTTTGATGTGGAGATTTCGTGGCTGTTACTGATGAATATAACGCGTACATTCACGTGGCTTAAGAGACCGTTAAGAGGTTTGGTTTGGGGGAAGGGAGGAGGAAAGGGAATAGAGGAAGGAGACTTTTTCCTTCACTTCAGAATTTCTAGAAACTCCCTTACCTTTTTCCATGCAGCACGTGGAGCCACGGAAAACTACTTAGCTGAGGCGTGTGCTCTGCCGAGTTCTTTGGTGGTTAAAATTTGCTCTGGGAGGTCAGGACACCAGATCTGGACGAACCAGCCCAATTATTTCTTGTACCTAACACGCAGCCTGCATAAAACCAAACCAACAAGCAACAGTCTCAAAACTTCATTTTTGAGATTCAGTCCCTGAGCCAGAGAGTGGAGCCCTTCCTGGCCCATGAAGTAAGTGGCTCATGGCCCAAGGATGGAGGTTCCACAGCCCTTATCTCAGCTGGCAGGCGGTAATGTAGCACTAGCCACAACAAAGGACAGGTGAAAGTTAACGTGACTTTTCTATTAGACCTTGTTGTGCCTTTATAGGAATGAGAAACTGCTGAAATGGTCTGTGTGAGCACTCAGCGCAAAGGAGAAAAATTCAGAAATAAAAATAGTTTATTGAGCTTATTAGCAACTAATTCGGGTTGAAATGTGCTGCTCATCGTGCCTATCGTGAGTTATTTTTGCTTTTTGCCCATCTGAAAATTATTTGCATAATATATTTACCGGGTTTTGCGTATGTAAGCATTGTTTGTTCTTCCATTTCCAAAACAAAAAATCCAAAAGTTCAGCTCGTGTTTCAAAGTTTCTGCTGTGGCAGTTTCCAGCTGTCATACAATGTATGGTTCATCCTCTGGAATCAAAGCATGGTTCCTTCTGCTGCCTGGGGAACCGGCTGCAGATTTTAAAAGGGAGTGAGAGATGCTCAGTAGAGACTAGTGCATTTTGGTGCAAATTTAATCCTGACAGAAGTCACAAAACTTTCTTAAATCAATGAAATGACAATAAATTCTTCAAAACACATCAGCCACTCGGATTCTTGAGTACACAGTGAACTAGTAAATGGTAGCACCCAGAGAAACTCTGTTCGTGCCATACCTGATCAACGCAGCAAATGTAACTATTTTTTCCTTCCTGATTAAAAGGGCTGCCTTCCGCAAAGGAAGAAGTTTCTCATGCTGTGTGTCTGAGGGAGTCTCCGCAAGGAGCCAGGTTTTATGCTTCTTTTCCCCCATTGAAAAAAACCCCTAATTATGAATTAAATCTTAATTCTTTTCTGGGTTGTGAAAATGCGAATTCAGCGTGGCATTTGCAAGCTGTAAAGAGTTGTGTTGTTCAAGGAGCTACAGAGCTAACAAAATTAAATCTGAATTAGTGTTTTCGCCCCTCGTAGAGATGCAGGGGGCCAATGCAGCGGGCTTCCTTAGCGTGCTTGGTGCCTCTTATGTCTTATTTCCATTTCATGTTGTTACAATTTCTCTATGCAGCAAATGAACAGTAGATATTACCCAAAGTATGGGATCCGGGGAAATTGTCAGCTCATTTTGTAGCAGCATCACACTTCATTGGCTGTAAGTGTGTAAATATACGAGGGCAGAAAGAAGTGCAGCAAATGGGTCCTTTACGTCGACGCTCCGGCCGTGGGGCACTGCGCCTGCTCTTCAGTACTTCTCAGTAGAAGTCAGCACGATGACAAGAAATGGTGCATTTAAATATTTGTCTTCCAGTGCTTGCATTCAAGCTGGGTATCTGCTTGTAGCCTTTCTTACTGGTGTTTTCATTGTGGGACTTTCCAGTTGGAGATAGCACGTATAAACGTGCATACGTACTTATGCACACATATATAGGGGGAGAGGGATCTTGGGGTTGTATAAGTAGCATTTTATACTCAGTACATCGAAATATATAAATATATATATATATATATGTGAAAGACGTAATGACTGATTATGAAACACTCTTCCAAAAATAAGTATCATACCTACACTGCTTTAGAGCAATGACTTTATTGATGTAAATGATGCTTTCTGGATAGTTTTATGCTCATTTGAAGAGTGTCAGGAAAAAACCAGGTAAATGAGTCACAGTATTATTTTGCTCCTGCGCGTAGATTGATGAGGGAATGCTAGCAAAAGATGCTGGTCTCACCAGGAAGATGGTAGGAATAGTGTCTTCCAGAGTAGCTCTGCCCCAGTGGCAGGAGGGGGGCTGAGCCTGCCTTTGAAATGGCCTCAAAAAATTCCTCTGCCTCAGGGTTCCCATTGGAAACACTGAGATTATCTCATCTCTACTTTCATAGAATGTTAGAATCATAGAATGTTAGGGGTTGGCAGGGTCCTCTGAAGATCACCTAGTCCAACCCCCTGCCAGAGCAGGTCCACCTAGAGTAGGTTGCACAGGATGGCATCCAGGTGGGTTGGGAATGTCTCCAGAGCGGGAGACTCCACCACCTCTTTGGGCAGCCTCTTCCAGGGCTCTGCCACCCTCCAAGGAAAGAAGTTCCTCCTCATGTTCAGATGGAACTTCCTATATTGAAGTTTGTGCCTGTTACCTCTTGTCCTGTCACTGGGCACCACTGAAAAAAGCCTGGCCCCCTCCTCCTGGCCCCCTCCCTTGAAGTGTTGCCCAGCATTGATGAGATCCCCCCTCAGTCTGCTCTTCTCCAGGCTAAAAAGACCCAACTGCCTCAGCCTTTCCTCGTGAGAAAGATGTTCCAGTCCTCTAATTGTCTTTGTAGCCCTTTGCTGTCCCCTCTCCAGCAGTTCCCTGTCCCTCTTGAACTGGGGAGCCCAGAACTGGACACAGGACTTGAGACACTTTGCTGGGGCTTAGGGAATTAACTGAATTTGTTTTGCAGTCTTGAATAGTTTTGGGTGCAGATAGAGATCCTTGGGATACACTGTGCTTCTCTACGTGGTTATGTTCTTCTCTCGGCTGTGCATGCAGCCTTCAGCTTGAGGTTGAAGCACGGGATGGGTTTTCATTATCTGATGAGACACAAGACAGGGAAGCGCCACCGAGGTGCTCATGGTGGGCTCTCCTGCATGGTTGGATCTCGCAAGAGCGTCCTTTTGCCACTGAGTGTTGCTAAGGCCAACAGATGCACTTTGAAGCCCCGCTTACCCTTTAGAGCTGGCAGCGGTTTCCCCAGCTAAAGAAGGCAGCGCAGTTGGCCGCCGCCACTCTGCCGATCGCTGGGGTACGGCACCTGCCTCCGGGCAGCCGCCGGGACGACAGGAGCCCTCCAGGCTGCCCCAGGGAAGGAGCAGGGTGTGTAAACCAGGGCAGGCTGTAGCCTCGGGCATGTCCTTACCTCAGCTCATTTAGCCAGCTGGTGCAAAGCTATTTCGTGTGGCCGTTTGTTTCCGGATAGATTGGAGATGACACTATGGGTTGTATCAGTGGTGTTAGGTTGATATCTCTATTTTCTCTTCCCTCGGTTCTCTGATAGCATGGGGGTGAGGAAGGGCTTGTAAATACCTCCAGAGATGGATAACAAACACTGAGGGTTCATGAATTATTTTGGTTACTCTTCAGTTGTCTGAAGCTCAGCCTAATTTAGGTGCTGTGACTTCCTATTTTTCATAAGTACTTTAGCAATGTATATTCTGTGACAATATTTGATTAAGATTTGATCTTACAAAAAATTAACCATGTGCTGAACGTGTGCATGGAAAACTTCAGTGACTTCCCGAGCACCACACAATCATAGACTGGTTGGGTTGGAAGGGACCTTTAAAGGCCACCTAGTCCAACTCCCTGCCATGAGCAGGGACATCTTCAACCAGACCAGGTTGCTCTGAACCCCATCCAACCTGGCCTGGAATATTTCCAGGCACGGGGCATCCACCACCTCTCTGGGCAACCTGGGCCAGTGTCTCACCACCCTCAGTGTAAAACATTTCTTTCTTATATCTAGTCTGAACCTACACTTTTGTAGTTTAAAACCATTATCTCTTGTCCTATCGCTACAGGCCCTGATAAAACCGTTTATAGGTGTAACGTGAAGCAAGAGCGTTAAGTCTTTGCAAAGTCTGAATATGCAAAATTTGTACTTATTACAGTAAACCTTTTTTTTGGGTATATTTCAGCCTTAAAAAAAGGACGTTTTTGGATAACCCCTGACCCATATCACAAAGACGACAACATCCAGATTGGGCGGGAGGTGAAAATCTCCTGCCAGGTGGAAGCCATCCCCTCTGAAGAGCTGACCTTCAGCTGGTTTAAAAACGGCCGTCCCTTGCGAAGCTCTGAAAGGATGGTCATCACACAGACTGACCCCGATGTTTCACCTGGCACCACAAACCTGGACATCATTGACTTGAAATTCACTGACTTTGGGACATACACGTGTGTCGCGTCTCTGAAGGGAGGTGGCATATCGGATATCAGCATTGATGTCAACATCTCCAGTAGTACAGGTAAGGAGGCCTTCTCCGATACCAGTCTTACTTTGATATAGTCAAGCCATGGCTTTCCTTTACTCAGGGTGAAAAATGTGTATGCAGAGCACTTCTCACCACGAGGGTATCCGAGCAGACCCTCGGTCTGGGGCTGAGTTGCTTTGCTTAAAGGACACAAACCTGAACAAGTGGCATGCAGTGCACTCCCCCAAGAGCACGCTAGTGTCTGATTCACCCAGGCGTGTCCTCTTTTACTGTCAGAAAAATTACTACTTCTATAAAAGGACTTTGGCTTTTATTTAGGACTTCAAGGCATCTAGAGTCATGAAAAGATAGCTAGTAGGAAATTACAAGGAGCAACAGGAGGGTGTTACGTTAACCAAAGTGAGTCCATCCAGCTGCTCTACTTGAACAACAAGTGTCAAATACAGAGGAAGGAGCTCTCTTTTTCTTAAAGATTACGCGTTGCACGTTGGTGAATCATGCTATTCCCAACTGGCAAAAAGTTTTAAGGTATCTATTATGTGTGTTTCCGGATCAGTGGTTGAAACGTCTCTCCCTTTGATGAGCTACAGCCTTGGCTATTACTTCTGTAGATAAGCTGTATGCCGGACTATGCGGTAGGAATATGGAACTCGATAGTAATTACCAGCTTTTCTTTATGTTGTTGCTGATAGCTGGTTTGCAACCAATAGATTTCATAGACTCCTCCCTACTCCAGTAGTCGACTTTAAAGACTGAGGTAGTCCACATTAACAAAATGAACAGAAAACATTCTGAATGCAGAATTTTTTTCCTGCCAAAAATTAGTTAAAAAAATAAAAAAAAAAGAGTTGTTGCTGGTTGACTTCTAGACAGAAGGATAAAAATCAAGCATTTCTGCTTTCAGAACACTATTTTATGTTAAAATGCAGAGGCAAGTAGTGTCAGTATTATACCTGCTATCCATTCCGTCTTTCACATGATGCGTTGCTGCGTTTTTGCTCGGGTGGTGCTTGCTGTTCACTGGGATAGGGCACGCGGCGCAAGCTGTTTAGAAGTAAGACAACAAAGAACACACTGGAAAACATTTTTATAGCATGGAAGGAAAATGTTTGATAGACATCTCCTGACCCCTTTTTACCAAACACATGCAAGTAAATGCTTTCTACTTTTTCAAAAAGATTAAATGCACACTTTTGCCACTAAGACTATATCCACAGTTCTATTCTCTAGATTTTACAACATCTGTAATACTTTGTAACTAGATGTTACATCTAAACAATCTCTCTTACAACTTACATGATAAATTATTGTTTAGATTTTAATACATGAGCCTGCCCTCCTTCAGTATGATACCGGCACCGTGGATCACGCTTGAGCAACACATCGCTTCTGGACATGAGTCTGGAAGTTTTGCCCACTTAAAGGGTTTAATGAAGAATATTATGTACAACAGGGAGATGAGACAGGGTCAACCTGTGGCTTGGGTAGGAGCCTGGGAAGTAAAACCACGTGGTTGAGTTAGGGACCAGTTAAGCAAAATGAATATATATAAGCCCAGGGGACTGGATAGAAGATATCTAAGGGAACTGAGCAGTGTTGCTTCAAGGCCACTGTATTATCTTTGAAAAGTCGTGGTGACCTAAGGAGATCCAACAAAGACCGGAAAACATGAAATTTTAGCCCATCTTCCAAGAAGGAGATGCAGGGGAGTACAGACTGGTCATTGTCACCTTGGTCCCTGGGAAGGCCAGGGAGCATGTTCTCCTAGAAGCCGTGTCAATCCATGTGAAGGACCAGAAGGGGAGCAGAAACAACCAGCATGGATGAGTAGAAGCGAACTGTGCCTGACTCAACCCGGTTACCTGCTGTGATAAAGAAACGGACTCTGTGGGCAAGGGGAGGGAAGGGAAAGTTGTTTGCCTTGACTTTAGCAAAGCCTTCAACACACTCTTCTGGAGAACCTTGGTCGCGTGGTTTGGAGAGGTGGACTGGGCCATAAGGTGTGTTTGGAAAATGAGGTGCAGGGAGTTGCGTGCACTGATGGAGTCAAATTATGTGTGTGTATAAATGAAGAAGCAGTCAGCCTTTACACTGTTCGCCTTCGCTGTGTCCCACCCTGAAACATACGGTGCACATATACAAACCTTAAGACACAGGAGGAAAACACTATTTTTTTTTTACTTCGGTTAGTTCTTCTTTTACTATTTGCTATTAATTTTCCATTTGTGTTGATGTTCAGGGATCTCTGAATATTTTCCTTCTTTTTGCAAAATTTTTCTAAGTATAAACCAGAAGTATTTATTTCTACTGTTTGGTAACTCTTGAAATGATTGTGCACAATTTTGTGGACTTTTCGTTAACTTCAGAATGATGATGCTGGAGCAATGCAAGGAGCTTGGGGAGATAGTTGTGGAGGGCTGATCCCTTGCGGTGGTTGCCTGGCCAGGGAGCAGCTCTGCAGGGTCCCAGTAGGCAGTAAGTGGACATGAGGAGCAACATGCCCTGGCAGCGATGGAGACCAATGGATATAGTGTCCGGTTTTGGCCCCCTGATGCGGGAGAGGCTTCAACAAACTGGCGTGAGTCCAGCAGAGGCTGTGGAGATGGTCAAGAGCAGCTGGGGAAAGGGGGCTTTTCCAGCCTGGGGAAGAGACAGCCCTGGGGCACCTAACAGCAGCCACCCCTTGCCTGTAAATGATGTGTCAAGACGATGCAGCTGGGCTCTTCACAGCAGTGTGTACTGGGAAGGTGAGAGGCAACGGCCATGAGTTGAAATGAGAAGTTCAGACTGGATATAAGGAGCAGTTTTTTCCCCATGAGGATGTCCGAGCAGGAAACAGAGACATTGTGGGATCTTCATCCCGGGAGGTTTTGAAGATCTACTAGAGCCCTGAGTAGCCTGGTGTGACCTCACATCTGGCCATGCTTTGAGCCAGGGCTTGGATTACAGACCTCCTGAGCTGCCTTCGTGGCTCAGTTATCCCATGAAGACTGTAGGGATAGAAACACTAACCAACAAATTCATGGACAAGGGAACAGCCTGTTTCTTGGCCAAAAGGAACATGTTCTTCAAGCTTATTAATGCACATCTTGCTACCAGGTAATGAACTGAGAGGATTATTATAGGCTAAGAGCCGAGTTTGGCGTGATGGATGGCAGCGGCATGCAAACTTTGTTACCTGCTTGCTAGGGTGAAGTGGACAGTGACGTTTGTGCAGTCATGCATTGCCCATCTGGCAGACAGTAGCCACTATATTATCTGTAGTGGCTGGGGAATTATTTGGGAAATTGATGGGATTTATTGGAAACATCCATTAGATGGCCACACCTATAGCTCGCCACAGTTTCTGCAGGCAGTGATGAATTATGTCAGCTCTTAAATTTGCCGTCCCGTAGCACTCAAGAAAAACAGAAGGGGGGAGGAAAACCTAGTGTTTGGGATCAGCCTTATTTAACATCTTTTAAAAAAATTCTGCCCATTTGTATGGCTTCATTACCCGATTAAGTGGAAGCTGAAATAGTTTCAGTGTGCTTTTGAAGGTCATTACTGATTCATCAAGATTCATTACTGCTGCGGTAATGATGAACATAAGGCCTAGGCACAAACACGTTTTCCAAATGCCAGGACTTGCACAGATATATTAATATCGCACTGTGTGTCTGTTCTCTGGTCTGGGGGAGAACTCTCTCTTCCTGGCGTGCACAGGGTTCCTCCTGGAGTCACCAAGCCAGTCAGGAGGGGCTGTGTCACCTCCTAAGGAAGGAGGGGCACAGTTGGGTCTCCTCTGTCCCTTCAGCAGATTGGAAAGGGACACGTGGCAGTGCAAGGGACATGCCAGCCTCTTGGCACACTCGGCATTGCACTTGTTTAGCAGCAATATTTTTCCCTTGACATTTTGTACTTTCAGCAGGAAAGGCATAGATTTATGTCCTGAGTATCTTATATAAATGGACCTGAAGTAATCCCCTAGCAGCCTCCCCACCCCGTCCCCCCCCGCCATCTCCATAAAGTAGGTCACTGAATAGTAGAAACGAAGACTCAAATGTTGAATTTTTCCCTATAAAAGCCCTGTCATCCATGAAACCAACCCTGGGCAAATGCTACTGAAAGACAGGATGGCTCTTCCGTGTGTGTGTGTGCGCGTGTCGTGGGGAATCTGAAGGCAGGAGATGTTAAAACAGCAACAACATCCCCCCCCTCAAGCCCCATTCAGTAAAATAGCCTCATGGTAAGCAAAAAAGAGAGGTGGATCAGGAGAGTGTGTTAATTTTTGTAGGAGATCTTTTTCTCTGCCTTAAATGTTGTATTCAAAGCAGGAAGAATACGGCTTTATGTGATGTATGGTCTGCTCTGTTCAATATGGGTTCTTACGCTATCTTTATCCCCCTAAAATCAGTGTCAGTACAGTAAGAGATGTAACATCCGTCACTTCTGGCTTATTCTCTTTCCGTCTTCCCCCTGGAGGCAGTGTTGTGCAGTGAAGTGAGTTGTTATTTCGAGGGCGTTATTTAACTTTATTCCCTGGCTGCACGGCTCTGAACTGCTCCTGGAAAGGCAGGAAGGAGGAGCTGGGTGATACTCTTGGGCCGGAGGTGGTGGTGACCCGTCTTTTCCTAAGAGAGTCCTTTCTACTGTTTAACTCCTACCCAGTGTGGGCACAACTAGACATCCTACACGGCAAATATGTCAACTGAATTCTTCCTCTCTGGGCGAACCCGAACATGTGCTGAGAGCATGATACCCTGGGATAGACACATCCCGGAGGGGGACACGGACTTTGGGCACGAGCACAGGGCAGGCTGGTGGCCTCCAGGTCTCCTGTGCCACCTCCAAGGCTAGTCGTGTCGATAGATTGATTTGATTTTACATAAGTGCTGCCAGAGATGGGCAGAGAAATTCCTGAAGAACTGGTGTATATGGGGCTGTGTATCCTCCCTGCAGTATGATAAGAGGGCTTCCCTGTTCAACTAATTGGCTAGCTATTAAATAATGAATTAATTAAACATCCAGGATGATGTGTTAGGACATATGGCCTTGATCTGCTTGGGAAGTATGTGTCCTCTGGTCATCTTGTTCCTCCTCTGATGGTACATAAAAGGGACCTTCATTTTAGTTCTAAATGTTTAGTAAAATCACAGTACTGCCTCTTTGCATAATGAAAAAATGCTTTTTCTGAGATAATTAGTGGTCCAATTAAGATATTTGTAAACCTTAAGCGCTGTCCAGAGTGATCGTTCACAGGCAACCCTGAGACATACCAGAAAATAGACAGACGTTTCATTATTGCAGTGAATTGATTATTTTGGGGAGCCGTTATCTTCAGAGTTTATCTTTGAAAGGAACAGGCTAACAGAAGGGACAGATAAGTGGCGGATTTTGTTAAAAAGCTTTTCTTTTATAGTTCTATTTTAGTACTTAATGTTCAGAGATTTTTCTTTTTAATTTTATCCCTGGGAGCCGCATCCCTTCCCGTCACACAGCCTGCAGCGGGGCTGGCCGAGCGTCTTGGCATCCTGCTCCTGCAGGGAGCGGGGAGAGGACGGGCCACCTCCTGCTCTGGAGCCGCCTCCCCCCAGGAAATCTGATTTCTCCGGGATGTGTTCATCCAGCGCGGACTGACTTCAGCTGGGTTTCTGGGAGCAGACACCCTCTTTAGCGACCATGTGTTGTGGCCTCTCTTTGTTCTTCTCCAGAGGGCTGTTGGAGTCAGCTCGTCATCTCGCGTTGCATATGGCTCATGGAGCTCCTCAGCATGACTCCTGTGAGATCACTGAAAGCTAATTTGGCTAATTTGCCGCTGGCTGTGTATGTGCTGGGTTTAAAATGTGCCGCTTCAGAGCCTGACTGCAGAGTAAGGCGGTGTTTTAAGGTATTAAAAGTATGTTGAGGTATAAGAACTGATTGTGGAATTATTTTACGTCTAAGCAGATATTGGAACAGGCTGCCCAGGGCACTGGTGGAGGTATTAAATACCCTGGAGATATTTACCAGCCGGGCAGACGTGGTGCTGAGGGACATGGGTTAGGGGTGGGTTTGGCAGTGTTGGGTTGATGGTTGGACTCGACCTTAAAGGTCTCTTCCAACCATAACAATTCTGTCATTCTTATACAAGCCTCCACCATGAAATCTGTGGTTGATTATCATGTCTTCACTTGCACTTAAAAGTGGCTTGTGTCCAAGAAAACACAGGCTGCCACGCTTTCCCTTCTTTGAGTAGGGGCAGGCCAGCACACGGGCAACCGGAGCAAAGGGAATAGAAAGTGATGGTGAAATCAAGATGTGATTTCCTTACAGGTCGCTCAGTTTGCCGTCCACGTGAGTAGCTAGGTACGTAGGTAATCTTTCAGGGGGGATGAAAGGCCCTGGTAAGGTTAAAGTAAAGTCTCTTGACTTCAGCTGCTTTTCCAGTCCTTTGGCTGGATCAGCAGTCTCCCCCAGGGCCCTTTTCTCACCTCTGGAGACCCTTTCAGCATGTGCTTCCTCGTATTCCCCAACACTTCGTCTAAAAGAAATGCACGTCAAAGCAACCGCTGAGCGGTTTTAGTCTCTGTTTACAGAAATGTCTAGAGAACCTGAATAATTATCTCTTGCTGCTCTTCAAAGGCTAACTGATCTTGCTCAAATACCTTTTGTATACCAGCTCGGCTTCCTACACCAAAGCTCAGTCTGCCCTGTCTTAAAAAAACCCTCCGTCACATGAAATATGAATCATGAACAGGGACCAAAATGCATGTGTCTGGCAGAGGATGATTAATACTAGAGATCCAGACCTTCAAATTCATAAATATTAGAGAAGGAGGATACGCAAATAATTTCACCTCTATCTTCTAGCCAGTACGGTGCAGATTCTTCAATATTCCTTATCCAGGCTGGTTTTAAATTACTTGAACAATGTGACTTCCAACACTTCTTTTGGGAGATTATCTCTGACTAATCTCCAGCACGGATTACGTCTTGATATGCAGCTCAAACAGTCCTTTGCTCCGCTTTATCCTATAATTACTAGTTATTACCATTAGTCCGTTTTAAGCAGCCTGATCACACTTGCCCACGACTCCTCCCAACCCACAGCCTCCCCACCACTGCTGAGACTGGCAGCCATGCTTCGGGGCTACAGCTTTCCTGTCTGCCTGTCTAAGGCACCTGAGGAAGCACAGAAGTGGCAGTAGCCCCTATGTCACCTGTGCCATCTCTGATCCCCAGTAAAGAGCGCAGGACTCAGGCTGTCCCCTCCCAAGCCTTCCGTGGGGTCATCACTTCTAGGGCCTCCTTGTCCTTCTCCCTCTGGTTGTCTTCTGCCTCTTTGAATGATTGGTGTGGAAGCAGGTTCTAGCCTCTGCTGTTGCCTCATTGGCAAGTAATTAAGCTATTTGAAGGTGCAAAATAGGGACAGGGACCTGACCCATCAGGATTTCAAAGATCTAGAGTAGGCTAGAACTAGATTGTGTCTACCCAGAAGTAGACTGTCTATGCAGTGCCTATTAGGCTCACACATTTCGGCTTTTTTCTTTGAAATCGCTGCTTCGGTCCTGTCCCCGTTCTCCTATAGACACGGTGACTATGCTGGGTCAAGGATCCTATGGAATTACAGTCGAACTGCTCCAGGAGATCAGACGGAAGGGTCTAGTCTGCTTTCCGATCTCCAGTAAGACGGGCACGTCTGCCTAGGGAGCAGTTCAACCAAAAAACCGAGACAAGAATACAGTGACACCTTCTGCCATCCGACCTTCTGGTGAGTCAGTGACTTTTGGGAGGCAAAGGTTGTCTCAGACCGTTTTACTTAAGAGCCAGGAGTGGATGTTTATCAACAGCGGCCCTCTTATGCATGTGCCTCTGCCAATTTCAAAGGATAATAGTATGTGTTTTTAAAGTAGCTGCTACTTCAGTGTTACTAACACTTTTGTTTTTCAAGTGATAACCCTCTACTTTAGGAAAGAGATTTAACTGCTGAGCGTATTAGCTTATTTTTAAGCCACCTGCTGCATGAATAAGGTAATGTTTGTTGTTTCAAATATAGGGTTTAGCTAATTTCTTATTCTGCACAAGCAGGATTGGCATTGACCTTTGCTTGTAGCTGGTGCTGCAGGAGACGTGTTGATGCCGGAGCGAGGAGGGCTGAGCCCTTCCGAAACTCTGCTTGTGCCACAGCAGCACCTGCCAGGAGAGGGAGGCTTGCACAGCTGGCAGCACCCCAGCACAGCTGGCAATACCCCAAGATGGCCAGCAGCACCCTGGCACAGCTGGCAGCACCCCACTCATTTATCTTTGCTTGTGCCCCCTTGCTCAGGCATCCTCGCTTCTAGGAACAAGCGATAGAGCAAGAGGAAACAACCTCGAGTTGCGGCAGGGGAGGTTTAGATTGGGCGTTAGGCAAAAAAGTCTTCACGGGAAGGTTGTGAAGCACTGGAACAGGCAGCCCAGGGAAGTGGTGGAGTCGCCACCCCTGGAGGTATTTAAAAGACTTGGAGATGTGGGACATGGTTTAGTGGTGGACTTGGCAGAGGTAGGTTAATGTTTAGACTTAATGATCTTAAGGGTCTCTTCCAACCTAAATTATAGAATCCCAGAATGGTTTGGGTTGGAAGGGACTTTTAAAGGCCATCTAGTCCCAACCCCCTGCCCTGGGCAGGGACATCTCCCACTAAACCAGGTTTCTCAGAGCCTCGTCCAACCTGACTGTGAATGTTTCCAGGGATGGGGCATCTCCCACCTCTCTGGGCAACCTGGGCCAGTGTCTCACCACCCTTAGTGTAAAACATTTCTGCCTTATATCTAGTCCAAATCTTTCCTCTTTTAATTTAAAGCCATTGCCCCTTGTCCTATCACAACAGACCCTGCTGAAAAGTCTGTCCTCCGCTTTCCTGTAGGTCCCCTGTAGGTACTGGTCTACATCGTCTCCCTGGAGCCTTCTCTTCTCCAGGTTGAACAACCCAGCTCTCTGAGCCTGTGATGCTGTGATGATTCTACACCTTTGTTCACGCTGACTTGCCGGGCCCTCCCCTGCAGCGGGCTCAGCCATCTAGTCCCTGGTCCTGGTCCCTCCCTACATCTTGGGTCGTAGTAAGGGGGCAAAAAAACTTTGAATGATTATTTTCTCCTCAGTTCTCCAGCTCTCTCCCACCCCCAATGCCCCCCTCCTGATTTCTCTGTGGGCATTGCACTGATTTGAGTTTCTTTTTGTGGCTTTTTTTAGCTTTAATGCTTGTGAAAACAAGTCATACGTGATCAGGCTGCCAGTGCCTGCCAGTTGGTGTGTCGCAGTCCCCCACACCTCCTGATATTTTTTTGACCCTGTAGCTAATTTAAGCCAAAACTTGACAGCAGAAGAGACATCTCAGATATAATTAAGTACCTGTGAATTTGTGAAAATAAATAGATGGGTTTAAAAAGGGAAACCCTACCAAAAGCCCTCCCTGAGCAAAGATTCAGTGCTGTCCTTCTTCCTAATTAGACAGTGGAGAATCAACATGTGAGTTAAGGGGGACCCACAGCCACAACCGCCGTGGTGGAGGCAGAGAACTATTCCGTGGGAGCTCATTGTCTTGGGCACTGTTGGTCAAATGAACACTACAGCCAGGCTTCTTATTTATGGCATTTAATAGATGGCTTTGTCCCTCCTCTCTCCTTCTCTGTTTCCAGTAAGAAGAACATTAATAAATACAGCAAACCATAATAATATATTGGCTGGTTTACAATGTGGCAGATACTGGTTCTGTTGCAAAATGCCCCAGGAGCTGATAAGTCGGGGTATTTGAAGGTATCTTTCCATCTGGGGTACTGATACAGCCTATCTTATCAGCCTGCCTGCAGACCTCAGCCTGTGGTCCTTATCTTGGCAGTGTGTGGTTTTTGCTGTACTGCTATCTCAGTTTTTCAGAAAGAAAATCGAGTTAACGAGAGGGTGAATTACTTGCTCACAGTTGTACAGGAACTTTTTGGCATGCATGTTTTTTCTTTTTCTTTTTTTTTTTCTTCCCTTCCCCAAAGGTGCCTGTCCTGTGCCATTCACTCTCCTTCCTCTCAGATACCTCCAGACGCTACGTGTGACCGTGAGAAGCAGGCTGTATTCTTTCCTGGTTTCTTCCTCATGTGATTCAGTCTACTGTGGGTGTAGAAATCCCTGAATTTCCCCTGGCTCCTGGTCTGAGATGCTGGTTCTTGCAGCTGGTGGGCTCCCACAGCTGGAGCTCAGGGCTGGTGCCTTCCTGCATCCCCAGAGTGCGGCTGAATGGGAAGCAAGTCTTCCTGAATTTCCTGCTTTGAGGTAAAACAGAATCTGTCATTCGTCTCAGTGGCCAGTCTGGCCCAAACCACCACAAGGAGCCCCCAGTTGCACTTGTACATCTCTGTCCCCTTCCTCTCTAGGTCTACCTCCTGGGCACACTAAATTTCTCTGTTTACTCCTCCTGTGATGAGCTTAGTCAAAGAGTTTCTGAAACCAGAAGAGCATTGTGGATGTCTGGAACAGCTCCTCAATTCATTTGTATCCCATCCCAGTTTCAAGTGCAGGGTTGGGTCAGCCTCCGTGCATGAACTTGGCTTTGCTGCCTTGTGGGTTTTTTGGGGTTTTTTGCCTCTCTTCGATCATGCGTTGCCTTCACAGGCAGTATTTGCACAGGACCCCTCGCTGTGCTGAAGGTAAATCTTGGTTCCGGCTCCACGCTTGAGGTGAGACGCTCCAGTCCTTGCCCCAGCCAGAAAGTGGGTGATTTCTGAGGCGGAGCCGGGGTGTGATTTTTAGAGCCCAGACCTGTTGCTCTGATGGCAGTCTGGAAAGGATGGAATCTGGAACAGGCTGCCAGCACAAGTCCAGATACAGGTGTCACACCCCACTCAGACCCGCTCGGAAGACAAAGTGGGGAGCTGTGACTGAGATTCGTCAGTCCCCAGTGGTGTGGACTAAGGTGAGATAATTCTCAAGGTCTGCACACAAACTGTATTAGCTTAACTAAGTCTGCCACAATTGGTTCAGTGCATGACAAATTACGGCCAGCAGAAAAGTGCACCTTGCGTTACTTAACAGACATATAACAGATTATGGCAGGCAGCACTTGACATCAAATATGCAATGAATTAGGCCAGCAGTACGGTGTGCCTTGCATTATTTGCTTAACTTTAAGGAAAAGAGCAAGAAAGAGAGAGAGAGAGAGAGAGAGAAAGAGAGCGATCAAGGGTCCTGGTTCCAGTGGTGGTCCAGCCAACGGGGGGTGGGGGGATCTCTGGTTCATAGGAGCGCTCTGCTGTGTGTCCCCTGAAGAAATTCTTCCACCGCCAATTCTGGCCACGGATCTTTCTCTTTTATGTTCCTGTTATCAGTACGACCCACCCCACTATTACAGTGACAGTTTTGTCTCGGGTTTCCTGCCTTTCCAGGTGGTAGGAAGCAGGATTTGGGTTAGCAGACAACGAGGTCGCAAGTTGAGCGGACCCGTTTGGCGTTCAAAAGGCTCCCTGCCTCCTGTGCCACGCAAGAGACAAGCCGGCGCCAGCCCCAAGCTCCGTGCAAGGCCGGCATCATGCAGGCTCCATCTCACGGTACTTGTGAGTGTTTTGAGACATTCAGAAAGGTTCAGAAGGCCTTCACCTCCGCTTCCCCCAGCCTTTGTTTTGGGCAGTCTACAAGTCATCTCTCACAATAAGTCTACACGGACAACCACCAAAGGGAAAACTGGTGTCTTGGCCCCATC
This sequence comes from Chionis minor, assembly GCA_013398295.1. Taxonomy (NCBI): domain Eukaryota; kingdom Metazoa; phylum Chordata; class Aves; order Charadriiformes; family Chionidae; genus Chionis; species Chionis minor. The sequence goes on along the minus strand of VZSF01007588.1, from coordinate 244,778 downwards.
TGGACCATGGGGTTGCAAGCAGAGGTGTAGATAGCACTGTAGACTGGTACACAGCAGATAGCAGACCTTTTCCCTCTTGATAGCAAGTGTTTTGTTTGAGGGCTGTGACCCCATGGTCTTGGCCTCCCGGTTCTCACGGTCAGTGAATCCCTGAGACTGAACAAGGTTGTGCCTCCCCGGGGGCAGCTGGAGGTGCCAGAGGGGCAGGGAGCGAGAGGAGGAGCCTGTGGCATCCCACCCGCTGGGACATGCTTTGATCAAAGCACATTCCCAGCAGGGAGCAGATCCCCTGCCCAGGGCAGAAAGGACAAAGAAAACGTTACAGAGCTGCGTGGTGTTTGAACTAAGCTAAGAAGCCCCAAGCCAGGTGAGCTGGAAGAAACGTTCTTTAGGAGAGTCCTTCCTGCAGGCAGGCAGTGCACAGCGTGCTCTCAAACCTTTCTTTTTAAACTGTATTTTCCTGCTTGGAACACTAGCTTTCTCCCGGTTTAGTCTGTGCTTTCATAGAGGGTTGCTTTAGGAAGTGGCTGTTTGGTATCTGTTTGGTGTGCTTGGAGAAGAGAAGGTGGAGGAGTCCCTCCACGAGCACCCGGTTGATGTGGGTCCAGCACAAGTACCATGTGCTTCACAGCAAAAGCATTGGATGTAGAGATGAGGGAGAGGGAAGGACACACGCTGGTGGAGAAGTGCCATCAGAGTAGCTCGGAGAACCACAGAGCAGCGAGAGCAGCACTCATCTGCTCCTTCTGTCTCATCCATCACCACCTTCAGCACCCTTTTCCCTCTGTTTTTTGTTCTCTGAGCTCTGGTAGAGCTCTGACCAGACTGCAGGCATGCCTTTTTGCGACCCTGCGTTCACCGGGGTTGACCATCTCGTGTTCTGCAGCCCTTACCCAAAAAGCCCGTGGTGGGGGTTGTCACGGGGTGGTTCTCTTCTGGGTGCCCTCCAACTGATGCAGGTCTTCTGGTCTTGAGCTGGTGCTCAAGACCTGCTGTGGCACACAGGGGCATAAGTGAAAAATAAGAATGTGTTATTAACGTTGGGAAGGTTTTATTAAGCAGTCTTTATCTTTTTTTCTTTTGGGGTTTTTTATTTCCCCCACTTATTTTTTGAAGTATAAAATAATTTTTCATTTACTGTCCTGCGGCAGAAGTTACTTCCGCTTTTGCATGTCACACTAGATTCAAAAGGAGCATTTTAAAGCCTTCAGAACGGCTGAAAACTGCATTTGGGTAATTATGAAAGCGTGTGATTTAACCTCTGATTCCCAGCAGGCTCGGCAGGTCAGTAGACACGGAGTAGATCCCAGGGGAAAACTGGAACTGTTTCTCCCTGGTGCAAGTCTGTTGTTTCGGACTCTGGGGGCCTGAAAATAGCCTTTGATTATTTTTTCCTGCGGACAGGAGTTATGGTGCAGGCTGGATTTTGTCAGTCCTGGCATTCGGGCAGAGTAGCTGAGAGCAGGACAGCGTGGAGAGGTAACGCTCCAAGGAGGGACCCTTTTAGATTGGAAAGCTTCTCTCTGCGTGTCTCACAACAGAAGACCCGTAAGGGCAGCCGAGTTTTCAGAAGGCACAAAAGGAAAGAGAGGGTGGGCACTGTTTAAATCGGGCTTTTCCGTATCTTCACCCACCCCCTGAGCAAGGGTCCGCAGCGCCGAAGGCACCATGTGTGATCTGGAGATCGCAGGCAGCTTCGGAGACGGAGCTGTTGTTTGTGTTGCGCTAGGAGAGGAGGAAGACGTTGGTGATAAACCCACCGTGGCTATGAGGAGATGGGAATGATAATGGAAATGGATGGAAATGGCCTCAAGTTGTGCCAAGGAAGGTTTAGGTTGGATATTAGGAAAAACTTCTTTACTGAAAGGGTTATCAGGCATTGGAACAGGCTGCCCAGGGAGGTGGTGGAATCGCTGTCCCTGGAGGTATTTAGACGGGTGGACGTGGTGCTGAGGGACATGGTTTAGTGGTGGTTTTGGTAGTGTAGGTTTATGGTTGGACTTGATGATCTTGAAGGTCTCTTCCAACCCAAGTGATTCTATGATTCTATAATCAGATGTGGCAAATCCCTTCTTGTCAGGCGGACGGAGCTTGCAGTGCTTTGTCATTCTCCAACGCTGTCACCTAGATGATGGAGACAGAGGGGTCACCTCTGATGGGGCGGGTGGTGGAAGCTCATGGCGCGAACGCCAATGACGGGGGTGCCACGGCATTTCTGTTCTCATCCAGCACCTTGCGCAGTCTCTTCTCCCCGCTGCCGAGGACTGGTGGTTCGGAGCCGTGGCTGATAATTCGGAGAGGCGCCGGGGGCAGTTAGAAAGTCTTGCTCTTGCAAGACTGCGGGGAGGAGGAAGGATGGGTCTTTGGGCGTCACAGCTCACCGTGTGGCGCTGCCAGGTATTCCTGCTCCAAGGGGGCATCCCTGCTGGAAACAGTTGTTCACATATATCTTCCAGATTTGTTAATGCAAATCTCCGTGAAAAAAGTACCATTCAGTAAATCTCCTGTGGTGGAAAGGTGCCAGCTCCGTTTCGGTTTCAAGTCTTGAATTCCGAGCTGATTTCTGAATTGGCACGATTCTTCCTCGTTGCACGGCCGTTACAAGCTGGATAAAATCAGCAGCCAGTCTCTTATAAAAAAAGGGGGTTTAGTGCCAAATACTCATAAAAAGGAAAGCCATAACTTGCAGTGATGGAGTGCTAGCTGCAACTGTGGTCCGAATGCAGTGATGTACAGTGTATTGACATGTCAGAGATGCCCAAGGAGGCAAATAAGTGTCATAGCTGGGGCTCTTAATCATAGAAATCATAGAATGGTTAGAGTTGGAAGGGACCTTAAAGATCATCAAGTTCCAACCCCCCTGCCATGGGCAGGGACACCTCTCACTAGAGCAGGTTGCTCAAAGCCCCATCCAGCCTGGCCTTAAACGCTTCCAGGGATGGGGCCTCCACAACTTCCCTGGGTAACCTGTTCCAGTGCCTCACCACCCTCACAGTAAAGAACTTCTTCCTAGTATCTAATCTAAATCTCCCCTCTTCCAATTTAAAACCATTACCCCTTGTCCTATCACTAGACTTCCTGACAAAGAGTCCCTCTCCAGCTCTCCTGTAGGCTCCCTTCAGATACTGAAAGGCTGCTCTCAGGTCTCCCCGGAGCCTTCTCTTCTCCAGGCTGAACAGCCCCAGCTCTCTCAGCCTGTCCTCATAGGAGAGGTGCTCCATCCCTCTAATCATCTTAGTGGCCCTT
>VZSF01007588.1:105352-241189 GCA_013398295.1 Chionis minor | reverse complement strand
GGACAGTGTCAAATGCTTTGCTTAAGTCCAGGTAGATGACGTCCGTTGCTCTGCCTTTGTCCACCAAGTTCGTGGCAGTATCGTAGAAGGCCATCAGGTTTGTCAGGCAGGATTTGCCCTTGGTGAAGCCATGTTGGCTGTCTCCAATCACCTCCTTATTCTCCATGTGCCTTAGCAGAGATTCCAGGAGGATCTGCTCCATGATCTTGCCAGGCACAGAGGTGAGACTGACTGGCCTATAGTTTCCTGGGTCCTCTTTTTTTCCTTTCTTGAATATCGGGGTTATGTTCCCCTTTTTCCAATCCACAGGAATTTCACTAGACTGCCACGATTTCTCAAATACGATGGAAAGTGGCTTTGCAACTTGGGGAAAAAAATCTTAAATCTTGTGTTAACCACTTCCAGCAGCTGAGCACCTTGTCTCGTTAATACAGTCGCACTGCACAGTCTTCCCATGTCTGTAGTCACTATGCATTGCTGTCTGTATATAATTTAATTCTTCGTATATAATTATGATATATATTATAATTATATGGTTTAGTGGTGTTTTTGGTAGTGTAGGTTATGGTTGGACTCGATGATCTTGAAGGTCTCTTCCAACCCAAGTGATTCTATGATTCTGTGATTCTATGACTGTACAAGCAAGAAAGCCACCTGATGTCTCTGTGATGCTAATTGTTGAACTGGCTCTTTTTCTCCTTTGAAGTCCCACCCAATTTGACTGTTCCTCAAGAAAAGTCACCCCTGGTCACCCGGGAAGGGGACACGATCGAGCTGCAGTGCCAGGTGACGGGGAAGCCCAAGCCCATCATTCTCTGGTCCCGAGCAGACAAGGAGGTGACGATGCCAGATGGGGCGATGCAGACGGAGAGCTACGATGGGATCCTAAGGATAGTGAATGTGTCCAGGGAGATGACGGGGACCTACCGGTGCCAGACCAGCCAATACAACGGGTTTAATGTGAAACCCAGAGAAGCTTTGGTGCAGCTCATTGTACAGTGTAAGTAGACCCTTATTTTCTTTCCATGTGGTTTTGCTGAGAAAAAGAAGTTGACTTTTTCCTCCCCTAAATACACAGCAGCAAGAGTCTTGTGGTTGCTACATATTTGATGCTGTGTCCTGTGTCTCTGTAGTTCCCTGAATCCATTATTTTAATGTAAATATAAAGTAAAAATTACATAGGTGTCCCATTTATATTTAAAAAAAAAAAAAGTGTGAGGCAATCGCTATTTTTCCAATACCTAGCTTTAAATTTCTTGACACAGGAACAAGCACATGAGATAGGAGGACATATTTCTATAAATGCAGCTCTGATACTGATCTCATTCGTGGATACTGTCTTAAACAAGAAGGAAAAAAAGAGATAAAAATCTGTTCCACCTTAGCTGATCTGCCTGCAGATCTGCATAGTCTGACTCTGAATGTGAACCATCAGCTTCAGGAATGGGAAGGAAAACATAACAAGAAATCAATTCTTTTGGAAATGCTCAGCGTTTATTATTGGAAAATGAGAAGTCCAGTTTGATATGGTTTATGGGAAATAATGAGCCATTCTTTGTTGCTGTGTATCTGATAAAGATGTTCACTAAATGGCTTCCATGTGTTTGTTGTATTGTTGATGCTTATTTTCACTTTTTTATGAAGTGACTTGTGCAGCCGTCATTTACTCTGGTTTCAGATGCCCAAATATTATGGCAGATTTGCTTTTTAACAGTGTTCTGTGCTCGGCACATCTGACCTCTTTTGGGGCCTCCGGGGATAAGATACTGCAATATACATAGTTATTATTAATAATCAACTGATTTGCTTTTTCCAAGGTCTGTTGTACAACAAATTATTTATGCACTTGATTACATGTTGTGGGATCTGCAGCGCTTTCATCAGAGCTATTTACTGGTGTGCTGGCACAGCTTTTTATCCCAGCCTGCGTCTGTCCCAGCCAGCATTCACGTGGATTAAGGCCACCAAGGGCCCCCTGAGAGTCACGGCTGCAGGCAGGCTGGAGCCTCCTCGCCTGGGCTTCTCCTGGTTGTGGGTTCACCTGCATTGGGACTGGCTCATCCCACCTACGCTGATGTATCTAAACTGGGAGCAGAGGTGTCTTTGGCTCTGTCTCTCGAGATTGCAGAAAGTGGCTTGGATCTCAGACCACCCTCTGGAAAGGTCTGTCTTTCCCTCTAAAAGGATCGCAGGGGGGTTTAGTCTCCTGCTGGTGGAGTTTGAAAGCTCACGGATTGTTGTAGGGAACACCGGCTCCTCTACGGCTCCTGGACCAGCCAGCAGGAGCTGCCTTAATTCAGAGCTGTGGTAGCTCTGGGGAGCGCTTGCTGGCACCACAATTTTTACTGATGCCATTATCACTAGGACAGTGGTTATTCTGATGATGGCTTTTGTGGTTATCATGACCAGCACTACTGATGACACACAGCTTCTCTTTCAGGTCTCCTATAGCAAGCCGTCGTCACTATTGGTGTTTAATTTTAGCCGTGCAGAAAAGGTGATTTACAGATGGTAAATGTCATGAAAAGGCAGACTATGAAAGACGTGGAAGGGTCGGAAGGTAGGATTTGTGGACGGGGCCCCAAGTCTGTCTGGTAAATGGACACGCCACCGTGGCAGAGGTCATTGTCAGGGCTGATGGAGCTGGTGGTACCGTGTCCTGAGCCCGCGGAGCACAAACGGTGCGAGAGAGGACGGGTCAATGCTGGGGGAGATGCAGAGAGCAGCGGCACAAAACCATTGCAGGGATTTTGCGTTGCTGTGGTTTATCAGGTGCACGTGCAGAGGCTGGATGTGGTATATTTTGGCTACCCCAGCTTTGCTGGGACATATCTTTGCTATGTGTCGCAAACGTGAAAAACACAAGATTTCTCAGTACAGCTGTCGATTGAAGAAAATCAGGGTTGTGAAAACTTGCTGTGAGACTCCCCAGCCTGTTGCTCTGGGGACAGTGGGTTGGGACAGCTCAGGAGCACCGCAGCAGCGTGGTTGATAGGAACGCTTGACGAAGACCAGTTCCTCAGAGAGCAACAGCGATGGGCAAGAAACACGTGCAAGATTTTCAGATAGCTCGGACTAAAGATTGGCCGGTTGTGGTGCTGCAGGCCTTGATGATCTTGAAGAGCAGAGAGGAAGCATGGACAATAAACTAAGTAAAAGCTGATGCAGAGTCCCCTGTCAATCTGTGAGCAAGAACCACTGTACAAACAGTGGAGTAGAATCATAGATCCACACAACGGTTTAGGTTGGAAGGGACCATAAAGACCATCTAGTTCCAGCACCCCGTCATGGGCAGGGACACCTCCCAATAGACCAGGTTGCTCCAAGCTCCGTCCAACCTGGCCTTGAACCTCCAGGGATGGGGCAGCCACAACATGCCCTTGTAAAAAGTCCCTCTCCAGTTTTCTTGTAACCCCCAGTAACTTGTCAGAACAAGTTTTCAGAAGGACTCTTGGCACAGCTGTGTGTAACAGCTCTGATGTGTCCCATGTTTTGCTCTGGAAAATGTTATTTCAAGTCTTTCGCAGTCCCAGAAACTCTTCTATTTATCTGTCGAGCTCTGCATCGTTTATCCTGGTCTCCATTTCAAAGCTTTGAAGCAGATGCTGTTATTTTCTTCAGCAGGGAGGTAATCACGCGTTTCATGTGAGAGGAAGGGACGGATGAGACTGGGTGTTGGGGAATGTTTCCCAGGATGCGGATGAGGACTTCCCACCAGCTGCATCGCTTCGGGCCCTAAACCAGTCCCTGGTGGACCCAGTGGGATGACTCCCGCTCACTTCTGAAGGCTGGGGGATGCATTGCTCGGATTGCTATTATTTTTACAATGTTTTACTGGCAGGGGGGGAAAAAAAAGCGCTGTTTTTATGTATTTTTAGTGCTGCGTTAGATGCAGCAGTTCGCATATTCTGAAAGAGATGAGAGGCACAACTTGAAAATGGTTATAATAAGCAGGAGTATAACAGGTATTTACAGGAGATTTGTCTTTAATCTTTTCTTGTCTCGATTTCTACTCGCTTTAGTCAGATCCTAGCAAGTGACAATTTAAAGACCAACGGACAAAGCAGATATAAAGTAATGCTTTGATTATTTTTCTTGGGGGAGAAAAGTCCGTGTGTTCCTATCGACTTCAGCATCATTTCCATAACTAGCGTAGCATTTATTCAATTGCCATAAAAATCCGTCCTTTTCAGTGGTTTTGGAATATTCATTTTAGATGCTTCTATCCATTATAAAGGGGCAAACGTATTTAATGAAACACTTCTATTTCTGTAATAATGCATTGATTTCGCTTTGTATATGGTGTGGGGGTGTGTGAGCAGATACGTTCCTGGACGTTGGTAGCTGGGTACATTCCCATTCTCTGGGATGTCAGGAGAGTTTCTGCTTGTGGGAGTAGGACTTTCTGTTTCACCAAAGTGGTGCTTTACTCTATTTTACTCCTCAGGACAAATCTTTCGGTGGAACTATTGCTCTAGGTCATATTCTTTGGATCAAACTAAAGAAAAATTAAGGATGAATTTGAAGAGAAAGGCGTGTTTTTAAATTAGACTTGCTCTCAGTTCACCTGACCAGTTTTAACAGAATTTTTCTTTCCTTTTCCTCTCTTTTCCCCTGCCATCCCTTTAATCGCACGCTCAGGGATGTCGGTATCCCAAACTGTGTTCTCTAGGAAAATGCCTGGTTTCTGTGCTCTGTCCCAGTATGGCGTCAAGTCGTGGTTTAAGAGTTTTGCTTTTTCATGTTTAACATGAAATTCTAAAAATTCTCATGGGAAAACCCAAAGGCACCATGGAAAACCAAAAGTAAAGGAAGACTCAGCTCTCTTAGCCCTGGTCTGCTGGAGAAGACGTAGTCAGTGGGCTTCTCGGGGAGCTTGGAGTCACGCGATTCCTGTCACGTCCTGAAGGGATTGTTCAGCAGCAAAACACAGTGCAGACGATACTAGTTTTGAGCCATAATTGGGAAGGCCTTGGAGAGGTATGTAAGTGAAAATTTTAACTATCGGAATGTTAGGTACCTGCGCTCCCTGCATGGCTACAGAGAGCAAAACATCCCCAGAAAGCAGCAGAGCCTGTGCTGAGGAAAGTGTCTGGAATGGTTTTTCTTTGTTCCAGTTCCCTGTCTGTAAAATAGAGATAGCAGTTCCTGCCCTAGAGGTTTTGAGGTGAGATTCTGAGGCTGCTGTAGTAATGAAAGACACGCAACATCCGATTTGATCAATAAACCTTTCCTTATTGCTATTATTATCCTTCACTGTTTCCTCTTAGGTGTGTTGGCACTCATCACGAGCTATGGGCTTTGCTGCCTTTGGTCTTTATTGTTTGGTAGATTTTGTGAGCCCTGCTAGCTTTTCTCTGAAAGATTAAGTAGGATCACGGAAGTACAAGGCCAGCAGCAAGAAGAGCTAAACACCTTGGGTGGGAGATGGTCGCTGTTGTTACTGTAGTGTCCACCTCCTGGGGAAGATTGGAGAAGACCCCTGGGGGGACAGCAACAGTAGAAAGACACCACTGTAAAGTGCGTGCATTCATTTCTCGCTCTTCTGCCTTCCCCCAGAGAATAAAGGAAGGATGAAGCTAGTCCTGATGCTAGGGACAGAGCTGAGGGACATCTGTCACCATAGAGGAGTCATCAGCAGAGCCTGCTCTGTGCAGTCCTGCCGGCATGGGTTCCCTTGGAGCCGTGCAAGCAGAGACAACGTTGGGAGAGCAGAGATTTTCCCAGGACCCATGGATGTTGTCTTGGCATCTCTGGCCCTGGAGAGGAGCAGACGGCACCAAATAGCCCGGTTTGCTGAGCAGCCTGCTCCTCCGTGCCCAGGTTTTCAAGGGCTTTCTGCCTGCTTCTTACCCACCACTAGGCTCTTTCGAACGGGCTGTCATCCATAGTGTGGTCGGTGTAGGAGTCCTTCAGAGAATGGTATTTATCCTTCTCTGTCTTCCTTCTACATTTTGGAGAGTTTTTTCCCTGGGGGAGGCCATTTGCTGGGTCCAGGAGGACCCCTTCAGCAAGTTTAGATGACATGGGCAATTTACTGGAGGGACACCAGTAAAGACACTCACAAAGCAGCACTGCCAGCGTTCGAGTCATTCATGGCTCGAGTGTGGTTTGCTGCACGCCTGCAGGTGGGGAAGGGGTGGCGAGTGGGGCAGAGGAGACGTGTACGTGGCCGTTCAGAGAGCTGTGCTGGCTCATGGTAGCTTAAAGTGCTCGTGCAATGGCACTGTTGATATTGTTGTTTTGGTATTGCAAGGCACACTGCTCAGTTCCCCCAAAGCTGGTGCTCAAAGATGAAAGACACTGGTACAGACAGAGCCCCAACAGCATAGAATCACCCAGGTTGGAGGGGACCTTTAAGATCATCAAGTCCAACCATCAACCCAACACTGTCAACCCACCCCTAACCCATGTCCCTCAGCACCACGTCTGCCCAGCTGGGAAATACCTCCAGGGATGGCAACTCCACCACTGCCCTGGGCAGCCTCTGCCAATGCTTGACAACCCTTTTGGTGAAGAAATTTCTCCCAATATCCAATCTAAACCTCCCCTGGCACAACTTGAGGCCGTTTCCTCTTGTCACATCACTTGTTGCTTGGGAGAAGAGACTGACCCCTCCTGTGGCTACACCCTCCATTCAGGCAGTTGCAGGGAATGAGAAGGTCTCCCCTCAGCCTCCTCTTCTCCAGGCTGAACAATCCCAGTTTCCTCAGGCACTCCTCAGGAGACTTGTGCTCCAGACCCCTCCCCAGCTCTGTTGCCCTTCTCTGGACACACTCCAGCACCGCAATGTCTTTCTTGGGAATGAAGGACCCAAAACTGAACAGGGGATTCAAGCTGAGGCCTCAGCAGTGCCGGATACCGCTCAGTACCCAGCTCCCACTGAAGCTTGTGCCTGCACTTGAGGGACCCATCAGATGCTTCACTGGCCACGAACCGTCCTGCCGTGAGCCCAGGAAGGTCTCTAGGACATGGTCTCCTTGCTCTGAATTGAGAGGGTGACATCGGAAAAGGAAGGGCTGTTCTAGACACGTGCTCCCAGTTCAATTTGAGGAGAAAGGCACTAAGGAATGGAAGCGGAAAGTGGGAATGACGTGTAGGGGCAGTGCTCAGAGCCCTGTACCTGCTGGCAGTGCCGACCTTTTTTCTTGTGTGAAAATTTTGATAAGTAAAAGTTCAAATAATTAAATAAATAAATGCGTGCGGTTGGCAGACAGGATGCAATCCAGTAATAATTTAAATGTACCACTTTTACTGCTGGAAGAGAATGCTGGGCAAATAAAAATGCCATCAGGTACAATATAATCAAATGTTTACATGGTGTACCTTATCAAGTGATGATAGCAGGAAGGACAGAATCATTTTTCACAGTGGACATTGCTGCGTGTTGGGCTTGCATTTTATATGCTCTACTTTTACTTTGGCGCGACATAAAATATTGTTTATAATATAAAATGTTTTCCAGATGCATTGGTCTCCGAGTACTTGTAAAGCCTCTTAAAAGATCAAAGATATTTCATGGTAACCTGGTTGGCAGAACAGTTGGCCACCCCGCAATACTCTGAATTTTCCTTCCCGTTTCGGTTCCAGTTTATGTATGTCATTCCTACTCAGTAATAAATTCTAAACAACTAATGAAATCACGCTGAAGGGGAACATTCTTCAGGGATTATATTTGAAATGGAACAGAGCTAATTAGTAAGAAATATGAGGCGGAATTATGATCTCAGGTGCATCATTGCAAATCTGGAGTGTATCAGTGGGGCATAAATTAGTTGTTCAGGTTTTACATCAGCAGGAGAGAGTTCAGAATTGGGTCCACTTTGCTTTGATTGTACAGATGTTATTTGCAGCTGAAGATGGGAAAAAAAATATCATCTTTTATGCTTTAGATGGGCAATTTGGCAGCTCAGAAAAATTGCCGTATCTATTTTGTGACTGTCTAAATATGTGCCTGATGAAATATTTATATGTAAATATTATGTATTATATTAATAATGAAATAAAAGGTTGTTGCAAAAGAAGGGAATGAAGTGTTCCCCATCCAAAATAGAACTAGAGTTAATGAGCTTAAAACTCGTGGCGATTTAGGAAAGTAATTACGAGAAACTTTTTAACAGGTAGAGTGGCTAATCCCTGCAGCAATTTGCCAGGAGCCTTACAGATTCCGAGCCTGTGGATGGGGTTTGTTGGAAGCTGGGTGAGCAAAGCCCTGGAGGGAGCGGGGATGGGTGGGAAGGGGACGGGGACCAGGATCACGGCTCTGGTTTGGAGATGATGACGGTGAGCTGCAGCTCCAGAGGGAAGCGCCCTGTGGTTCCCAGGGACGTGCCGACAGCTCATTTCTTAGGAAGATTTTTGCACTCCCAAGCTGTTAATTCCTATCGCTGGGCAGAGCCCAGGCGAGTTGATGTATTGTTTTATGAGTGGGGGTGAGGAGTGCCGGTAAAACTCCCAGAGAGGGAAACCTTCTGGATTTTCAAATCTGCTTATAAAATTTTACCTCTGAAAATGTATTAAAAAGGGAACAGTAAAGGAATCTCTGTAGGTGAGAAGAGTAATTGAATGAGGAAAATGTCCTTATTTTTAAATAAGCACTGAAATCTATTTTTAAGCAGGCTGAAATGATAAAGGAAATCAGTATTTACATTCTACGTTCATATTATTTACATCACAGTTACAGGTTTTTTTCCTCTTTATGATTAAAGATTTGAGAGGGAGAAGCTGATTAGTATTCAGGACAAGTGCTATAATAATCCAATACGTTCCCAGGCTGTTTGGTTTATTACTTTCTGAACAGCTTCCTTCTCTGTAGATAGGATTTGGCTTTGATTTAGGCAGTTTGTGGTGGGAGAGAGGGCAGGCTGAAAGAGAGCTAGATCTGGGCCTTGCTACTTTTATATTTCTGGGCTGTTTTTCATGTCTTTATGGAGCGTGGGATTTACTAAAGGACCTTAACAAGTTTAAAAATTCAAATTACATGTTGCTCCCATTTGCCTTTATTTTTTTGTTTGCTTTCTGAAGTTTCTTCCTCCATCCTGGTGCGTTGTGTGGCAGGAACTCCGCACCCCAGGGTTGCTCCCATGCGGCACAGATACCTGTTGCCCACCTGACCCTAAAGATTCATCCTGCCCTACGGCAAATATCTACTTACGTGGTCCAGATTCTGTTACCACTGTCCTTGTGTTTAACCTAGGGGTCGAGTTCCCACCTCCGTAGTTCTTCGACTAGAAATTTTCCATAAAACCTCTATTAGTGCTTTTATGTAAAGCAACGGTCAAAATCTCTTCCATAAAATCTTTAGTGGAAGATGATAGAGAACAATTTCAGCATAGTGCAGAAGCAATTATGGCTTTGTAAGTAATTTATCTGAATGAAGCAAGGGAGGAAAAATATCTGGAAATAATTGATGGCTTGATCAGCAAAGCAAAATGCTCGGAGCTTTTTGACATTTAGCAAGGTCAAAGGCAATGCGTGTCTAGTGACCTGGAGAGGTAATGAATATGTAAACACGGACAACATGGAAAATTGTAAATGAGAATGAGATCATTTGATTTTTTTCTTATTTAATATTAAAACCATAGTTGCTGAGAGAACCTCCTGAGATGTATCTTTTTCTTGTTAGAAATTCCAAAAGGCAGCATGGCAGCGAGTCCCCCAGAACCTGAAGCATAAACTCGTATGTTATTGGGAAAGAAATGAATTATTCATAGAGGTTTCTGGGTGACAATTGGTCATGTAGAAGATGGTCTTACACCACAAAGCAGTTCACAGCAGTGTCTGAGGTTAAGACCAAAGACAATCTTCTAAACAAAAAGCTTTTTATTTTTTTAAGAAGTGGAAATGAGAGGAGGAATGGGAGCAGATGTAAATGTTGCACATCTCCCCGGAGAAGGCTCTGGGGAGACCTGAGAGCAGCCTTTCAGTATCTGAAGGGAGCCTACAGGAGAGCTGGAGAGGGACTCTTTGTCAGGAAGTCTAGTGATAGGACAAGGGGTAATGGTTTTAAATTGGAAGAGGGGAGATTTAGGTTAGATATTAGGAAGAAGTTCTTTACTGTGAGGGTGGTGAGGCACTGGAACAGGTTGCCCAGGGAAGCTGTGGAGGCCCCATCCCTGGAAGTGTTTAAGGCCAGGCTGGATGGGGCTTTGAGCAACCTGCTCTAGTGAGAGGTGTCCCTGCCCATGGCAGGGGGGTTGGAACTCGATGATCTTTAAGGTCCCTTCCAACTCTAACCATTCTATGATTCTATGATTCTATATTGAAATTATGAAGAATTAGAATAGGATGTCTTTCAGCGCTCTGCTTCTCCTGGAGATGGCATCCAGGGTCTGAGTAGTCAAATTGATAATCTTGGGAGAACGGCACTTACTACTTTTAATCCATCAGTGTTTCTTTCAGGTTTGTTCACAGAAACTCGCTCTCTTACCCATGGGAGCTTTTTGCTGACAGTGGGGTATGGGTACGTCCAGCGCGTTCAGGTTGGCTCCATGAAACTGGGCTCTCCCCTTGAAACTCAAGAGAGGGGGAGATCAGTGTGAAGCAAACAGCATCTGCACTCCATTAAAAGCCTTCAGTGCACATAAACGATAGGTTGAAATGTGGTGGAGTTTGGGTTTGCTTGATGCTGATGCAAGGACAAGATTGTTTCCCCCCCCAAGCACACATGGGTACTCTGATCCTAAATGCCACCAAGCTGGCCAGGAAGCCTCCAGTGTAAATGTAACCCTCTGAAAGTTGGAAGGTCTTGTAGGTGTGTGTCTCCCTTCTGGTACATCGAGCGCCACCAGCTTCTTCACCCTGCTTCTTCCCAACACGGGTTTTAGGATTGGATAAAACAGTTGTTGGATGGTGCCTTTTCTAATAGTTTTATGACTAATGCAGGTGGGTGGAAAGGCTGTGGAAATTTGTGGGAAGTAGGACCAGAGAGGCTACTGTTAAATAAGCTCCCTAGCCTTCGTGCAAACTTGGTATCCCTGAAGGTCTGGGACACCCAGGGACATCTGCCTGCTGTCTGAATCACGCTCAGGGCTTTTTCAGGGTGAGGAGCTTTCAGGGTGAGAGTGATGCTCCCTCCCACTTCATGGCAGTGTGAAAGTGCTGCGGAGCCGAGACAGCTCTTGTGGCTCTCATTTGTAGGATACTGGTTTCACGATTCCTAGGAGCATACAATGACTTTGGAGCTTTCTTCATAGCTCTGTAGCAGCAAGGGGAGGTACCGGGCAGATACGGCATGTTTGGGTCCTGCCTAACCAGCCAGTGCTCTGCTCCTGCCTCAGCAAGGCAAGTGATAGTCCCTTAACTTGCAAAAGGGTGATTAGTTCCTCCTGACCATTCTGTTCTTCCAGAGGGACCCTGTTGGAGACAACACGAGGGGAGGAGAAGCTGGTAGCACCCATGTTCCTTAGCATGTCCGCTTGCACAGCTGCCAGATAGGTGGCACCTCCTGGAAGGAACCAAAAGAACCTGGTTGTTTCCTGGAAAGGCTTTCATGGACCTCTGAGAGCGAAAGGGACTGTGGACTGTCCATGGAGCTTTATTTCCTACATATGGTATTCCCAAGAACAAAGGTTTTGTCCTAGCTTTGTATTGTGCTTCAAGCCATGTCCTATTTTAAAGGAAATATGTCACGATATGAAAAAAGACTGACCAGCTCCTCAACTAATAACTAGTTAAGAGGTAGGAATAAAAGGGCAGAGGTACGCAGTGGCTTAGAACCAACAAGTCTAGAGGGAAATCCATGAGACACTTTACTAGGGCCTGTGGCATTCAGTGAAATCCCTAGAAATAATCACAGCAGAATGAGAAGGAATGTTTCAGTTAGGAAAAAATCCAAAACTATGAGTTAGGAGGGAAAAAACCCAAACACCACAGATTTCAGCAAAAATCTTTATCCTTTCTTTGGCATTTTAAGTTGTTTACCTCCCCTTCTCCCCTTTACTACTGTCTTAGTAATTGAAGATGGTCTCCAGCAGTGTTCTTATTTTGGCTGCTTTTAGGAGACTTATTCTCATATTGAAAAATATTCGCATTTAAACTAAAACTATGATTGTGAAGTGAAGCATTAAAAGTTTAAGGTTATTTGGATTGACATAGGCACGCAACTAATTTTTTCCGTGAATGCTTCTGTGTTACATCATGTATTTGTTTACATAATTATTTATTTTGCTCCATAAATAACTGTCGTCTTGTCTAACTTTCCAGTGTTTTACTTGGTGACTGTGTCCCATAAAATAGTCTTTTAAGGCTATATGCATATTTAAAGAAAGTTGTCCACTGCTGTTAATATGAAGTTTTGCAAATCATTTTACCTGTGGAGAAAAAAATGGTGTCACTAGGCACATTCTTGCACTCAACAGCAGGAATGAAATTAGACCTCAATTGCGTTGGTACACAATCAGGTTTTTCTAATGGAGCTAGTCCAGAGGACGCTGAACTCATTACAGCCCTCACTGAGATGCTGTGAAAGCTGGGAGGATCTTTGTTGCTGTGGGGCAGTGATGGGTTTTTTTGGAAAGCTTCCTTTGGGTGGCTCCCATCAGACTGTGGTGACTCCCATCAGACTGTGTGAGAACTTCTTGTACTCTTCTTCTCCCAGCAAAGAGAACACATTGTGCATTATATCACTGAATCACAGAATCACCAGGGTTGGCAGGGCCCTCTGGACATCATCCAGTCCAACCCCCCTGCCAGAGCAGGGTCACCCACAGCAGGTGGCACAGGATGGCGTCCAGGCGGGTTGGGAATGTCTCCAGAGTGGGAGACTCCACCACCTCTCTGGGCAGCCTGTACCAGTGCTCTGATACCCTCCAAGGAAAGAAGTTCCTCCTCATGTTTAGATAGAACTCCCTGTGCTAAAGTTTGTGCCCATTACCTCTGGTTCTGTCACTGGGCACCACTGAAAAAAGACTGGTCCCATCCTCCCAGCACCCTCCCCTTAAGCATTGCCCAGCATTGATGAGATCCCCCCCTCAGTCTGCTCTTCTCCAGGCTAAAGAGACCCAACTGCCTCAGCCTTTCCTCGTAAGAAAGATGCTCCAGTCCTCTAATTGTCTTTGTGGCCCTTTGCTGTCCCCTCTCCAGCAGTCCTCTGTCCTTCTTGAACTGGGGGGCCCAGAACTGGACACAGTAAAGATGACAGGAGTTTGCCAGTGGCATCAATGGATGAAGGGTGGCAAAGATCATGGGACATGTAGGTTGTGCATGTGCGTCAACGGCTTGGTGGCGTAAGGATTTTACCCTTGTGTTCCCTGCACGTTGCCTTGGTACCCAGCTCCACCACTTGTCTGGGGAGCATCACTCTGCTCGGTGCAAAGAGATTTTTGACTCATTCCTGTTGTTATCAAGCAGCAATGTCTTGCGTTGCTCCCACCTCAATTTCTTGCTGTGGGGACGGCAGTCGTCTTGCCGTGGAGGGTTGTTGCAGGCTGTGGGTGGTGTTAGTACGTTCCACAAGTTGCTTTCTGGAGGAAAGTTTATGGTAGAAAATTCCTAGTAACAGGATTTCTCACGCTCTCTTGCTTCTATTCAGAAGCTTTCCCCATAATAAAAAGGGAATTTTCACACCTTTCATTTATTAGTGGGTCAATAAATAAAAATTCTGGAGAGTAAACCAAGAAGAGGCATATCCTACATATTTTTTAGAGGAATTGTTATTTCTAGGTTGTCCAGGCCCTTGAAGATATATTCAAACCATTTGAAATTGATACATATTTCTCACTTTTCCAGGCTCCTTTGTAGTTACTATGCCCATTAATACGTATTTTTATCAATAAAGCCATTTTTATCCCTGTTTTAATCGACTGGTTCCCTCAAGGTGTAGAAGCTTGTTCAGATTTATTTTATCATTCATATTGATTATTGGCATAGTTTCTCCTTTATGCTCTGTTTGTAACAGGTAATAGACTGTATCCATCCTCATTTTCCTGTTTGTGGCAGGACTGGCTTGCACATGGAGGGGCCGGGGCACAAGGGATGGCTGCTCTTCCTTAGGATGAAGTGACGGGGGACTGAGCTCTGCAACCAGGGATGATTATTTTTTCTCCTGGAGGTCCTGGTGTGCACTGGAAAGGCTAGCAGATGCAGTTTCTTCTGTAACTTGTTTTTGTAAAGGTAATTTTGATGTGTTTAGGCTTACAGTGTAAAACCATGCCAAGCACTTCCATCGGTGAAGAAGCCCGTTGGTCATTGAATGATCTCATTAGATGTGTTTTCCCTGCATTGTCTTTGGTACCCTCAACACACAATGTTGTACTTTGAGAGCTACGGAGGGAAAATATGCGCATCTCCACTTATCTTCTCCATTTGAGTCTTTGGTGGTATCTTGCTGTCTTGGAGGGCATTGAAATTGTAAAGCTGCAGTAGCAAAAGAGATGTTCTTCTCAGTGCGTGCATACATAGGGCTTTCCGAAATTGCCGGTGTCGTGGCTGTGGTCTGCTGGTGGAAGGTGACCTAAAACAGCCCTACCTGGCTTCTGAAAGGCATTGGTCAAAACAATCCATGTTCTTTAGCTTCCACCCTCCCTCAATCCCTGCCCCATAGCTCTTTCCCATTCAGACCTCTGTTCATACAGTTTAAGCCGCTTACTCTTCATCCAGCTCTCAGCAGGGATGGAGAGCAGTGTGTCCTCTTTTGATCGCTCCTTACCTAGTTAGGCTTCTGTCCTGTCAACCTCCAGGTTTCTCTAAACAACATGGACCCATTTCCCGCAGATTTGCGTTATACATTGAGTTGTCTAGATGGGATCACTATTGCCGTTTTCATCTGTACTCTCTGAGGTTAGCCCAAATCTTCTTGAAGTGCATCTCCAAGCCTGGGCAGGGCTATGCCCCGTCCTGCCTGTGGCTGCTGGGCAGAGGAGAGGTGTAGCGTCGCAATGGAGACCCATTCCTCCATCGCAGCCTGGTGCACAGCAGCGTGACGCTGCTGGTTCCCATCCAGCTGTGATCCATTGTGAAGCCAAGGTGTTATTTTGCAGACCCCCTTCCCACCTGCTGGTTCTCCATGCTGTCTTTGTCCAGCTCTTTTTCTTTGTCCAAGCAGCTGTCTTGGATAGAGCCGGACCCCAGGGCTTCGAATCTGGCCGGGAACCCCTGCCAAGGGCTCTGTGAACACAACTGTCTGATGAGTTGTGCACCACGCGGTGCTCAAGTTTCCCCAGCATCCCAGGTCACACTCCTATGGCTGGCTTACGGCAAAGTCATGGCAAACAGCATCAGATGCCTGGCTCAGGCCAAGATGCAGGACATCAGCGGTTTCTCCTCAACCATCTGTCTCTCTTACACTCACAAAGAAGGAAATTAGATTATTTTGACGTGATTTGCTGCTGATGAATGCCTAGTGACAGCTACTCATCTCAGTGTTATCTTCCAAGCGCTCACAAATTATTGGATTGTTTGTTGCAGGATGTTGCTGGGAACTTAAATTAAGGTGTCTGGGCTGTAGCGCTCCAGCTCCTCCTCCCACCCACCTTGTTTTCAAGGTGGGCATTGGGTTTGTCGTTGGATAGCTTGCTTGTATTTCCCTGGTTCCCCACAAGTTTTCCCTAGAGGTTTCAGTGGTTATTTTAGGCTGATGTTTGTCCAGGCCCTTCCAGTGTCCTCTCTACATTCTTCTAAGCTCAGTTCTTCCTACAGCTGTGAACTATTTTTGACATCTGAGGAGGGTCAGCTCTTTTTGAAAATCCTGCTGCACCAAAGGAATGAAAGAGTTTGGCTCTTCTGTACTATTTGTGTGGCGTGGCTCTAAAACTGAATGAAAATATATGATCTTTCTAATTAACTGCAAATTGTTGGTGTTGCATAGTGCCCCTAGGAATATTAGAGTGACACCAAGTCAGGTTCACCTGTGCTACGTGTGCTTTTGGTCACATGCTTTGCGCAGACCTAGGCTGGCTTTTTGCTCTCCAGATAGAGGTCAGAGCTTCTGGTTTACACTCTGCCACTGGTTTTCTTCTCAAAAAAAGGTAGGAGACCGCAAGGTCAAGGTCAATTCACTTGCAAGTCCTCTCTGTCCTATTCATCACCTCTGCCTCAGCCCGATTAGAGGCAGTCTTAGCCTCTTCTCTTTAATCATGTGGAGATAAAAATTCATTCCAGTCTTTCATGGAGCCTGGAAGGCTCCAAATTTCTGACTTCTCAGACACTGATTGTTAAACAACAAAGTCATCAGGACTTCACTTTTCAGTTCCTGGAGGTGCTAATCATGGAAGTTCCCACCATCTCCTTCCTTGCTTAGAGTCATAGAATCACCTAGGTTGGAAGAAACCTTTAAGATCATCGAGGCCAAGCATTACCCTAACTCTGCCAAACCCACCCCTAACCCATGTCCCTCAGCACCACGTCTGCCCGGCTGCGAAATACCTCCAGAGGTGGAGACTCCACCACTGCCCTGGGCAGCCTCTGCTAATGTTTGACAACCCTTTCCATGAAGAAGTTTTTCCCAATATCCAATCTAAACCTCCCCTGGCACAACTTGAAGCCGTTTCCGCTTGTTGCATCACTTGTTCCTTGGGAGAAGAGACTGACTCCCCCCCCTCCCCGCCGTGGCTACACCCTCCTCTCAGGCAGTTGTAGGGAGCGAGAAGGTCTCCCTTCAGCCTCTTTTTCTCCAGGCTGAACGACTCCAGTTCCGTCAGCGGCTCCTCAGGAGACTTGTGCTCCAGACCCCTCACCAGCTCCGGTGCCCTTCTCTGGACACGCTCCAGCACCTCCATGTCTTTCTTGGAGTGAGGGGCCCAAACCTGAACGCAGGATTCAAGATGGGCTGAGTACAGGGGGACCATCACTGCCCCAGTCCTGCTGGCCACACTGTTCCTGATCCAGGCCAGGGTGCTGTTGGCCTTCTTGGCCACCTGGGCACACTGTCAGCTCACATTTAGCCAGCCGTCAACCAACACCCCCAGGTCCTTTTCTGTTGGGCAGTTTTCCAGCTGCTCTTCCCCAAGCCTGTGGTGCTGCCTGGGGTGGTTGTAACCCAAGTGCAGGACCCACCACTTGGCCTTGTTGGTCCTCCCACCATTGGCCATGGTCCATCGATCCAGCCTGTCCAGGTCCCTCTGCAGGGCCTTCCTACCCTCCAGCAGATCAACTTGATGTCATCTGCAAACTTACTGAGGGTGCACGCGATCCCCTCATCCAGGTTGTTGAGAAAGACGTTAAAGAGGACAGGCCCCAATACTGAGCCCTGGGGAACACCACTTGTGACCGGCCGCCAACTGGATTTAACTCCACCACCACTCTTCAGGCCTGACCATTCAGCCAGTTATTTACCCAGTGAAGCTTCCACGTCTTCTCAGATTTCTCTCTGCTTCTCTCTCTCCTGTTTCGTTCAGCTCATAGTTGTGTTGCCCGAGTGTGAAGTTCAGCTTGTGCATGTGCCCAGTTAATTGTTCTTTTTGCCATTTTGGTCCTTAGTGTCTGAGTGCTTGAGCTGGAAATTCTCAACTGGAGTGATGTGGTGGAGCTTAAAGCCCACACAACAGTTAGACAACTGATTTATTTTCCTAATTACTCACATTACTACCTTTTTTGAAGAAAGAAGCTGATTTTATTCACAAATACTTTGTATGCTCTTGCTGTATTTTGAGTATCAAAGCTCAACATGAAAGAGGCCACACTGGTCTGAGTTCTATTTATTGTATATTTATTGGTTTTAGCTTCGTTAAGAGAGCAAACTGTCTCCTGTTCGTAACGGATTAGAGAGGAAGGAAGACAGAAGGACTTTATAATAAGCTCAGACATCCATACAGACCACCTATATTTTGAACATATCTAATTCTAATTTTGTCCCTGAATTTCGTTAGTGTGGTTGTTATTTAGTGCATCCACAATTGTGCTTACATTTGCTTTGGACCAGAAGATTTATGTCTCAAAAGAACAAAGCAAAGTAAGTCCTGGCCGGAAAAAACATCCTATTTAACTTAATATCATCAACCTAGAGTGAGTTTATTTTAAGCCATTTTCTGCTGCACTGATGTGTATCTTTAAGATACAGAAGCCATATTTTCTAGTGGTAAACATGGTGATAGCTGCAGTGATTTTGGTGTTTCGCTCATGTAAGCCAGAAGGGAATCTGGTCCCACAAGTCAACAGTTGAATTAATATTTGCCTTGAAGAAATTAATTTTAGTCCTTGCTGGATTTCTGACTTGGGTATTAATTAGGCCAGGTGTAATCAAATCTGTGATGCTCCTTAAAGTATTATTTGACTTGCTAAATTTTGAGTTCATGATTTTGGATATGGCAACCTGGTCCTGTTGGACCTACATTTGACCAGACTGAATTTGTTGGTCAAAAAAACGAAGTTGTAGAACCAGTAACAAAAGTAGCTTGATCTTCTTTTGGCCGTGCTCCCTCTCACCAGGTCATGCCAGTCATGATAACAAAAGGTTTTAGAAAGATTGTTGACCCTCTGCTTTGCAGTGAGCCTCCTGCATACACCTAGTAATTTCTGAACTGAAGGGAGCTATGAGCCTATGACCTTTTAATTTAATTATCTTAGCCTGTGTTTGAGGCATTCAGTCTAACCCTTGAAAATTTGATCCCAGATCAAAACATTAATGTGCTGCAGCATGTAGGACGTATGTAGACATGCTGGCTGTGAAAAGGCAAACTAGAATAGGAGCACTGATGTCAAATCATCTACAGAAATTAATGAGAACCATCTTCCCTGGATTGTGCCATTTGTGCCATGTTGGACACTCGCACAGAACAAGTGTGTACATAACCAGCCCCATCTCGCTAATCCTCTAATCACACTCCTTCACAAGAGCTCGTACAGCTTTGCTTCTGAAAATTGGTAATTAGCATCTTACTCCTCTTAGATGTATTGTGCAAGATGATTGCCGTGACCCATCTCAAAACTTTATGCCCCTCGGGATATCTCTTAGTCTAGGACCAGTCCTTCATAAAGCCTCCTTGAAAAGAAATTTTGATAGTTGCATTTTTTTTTTTTTCGTTTGCAAAAGAAGGAAATTAGCAGTTTATGGCTGCTCTTAAGGGGCGCCTTGATTTTTCTTTTCAAATCAAGAAGGGTTTCTCAAGAAAAAAAATTATCCATGTCTGATATATAATCAGTGCCCATCAGAAAGAAATTCAACAGTGTATACTTGCTGATTGCTTCCAGCTAAAAAATGTTCCCAGTTCCCAACTCCCTCAAATAGCTCCGTGTGCTGATATGTGTGTGTTGCTATGGCACATATATGTATGGTAATACAATCTTTATGCCTTGGCGTACCTGAAGCCATACCTGGGTGCACTCCCCTGAGGGCTGTGCCGTGCGGCATGGTCCAGTATGAGCATGGTTGGCCTCCTGAACACACCTGGAGACGGTGAGGTTACAGGTGGGAGGTTACAGCTTAATCCTGCTGGAAGAGGGGTGTTTTGTGGGGAGGAGGGCACACTGGCTGCTCTTCTACATTTGCTGTGAGGGGATGATTGATCTTTTGGGGCCAGCATCCACTTTCTGTATATAACCATACGTTGTACCTCAGGTGTCCAAAGACAGTATTTCCCCACTACTTAGAGCTACATTAGGATTTTTCCAAGTCTGATGTTGTTGGCATTATTGGAAGGAGAAAAATTGTGGCTTGACTGACCTTTCTAAGTGTGGTGTGCAATTTTTACTGACTTGTTCCTGGTGATGGAGAAGTAAAAAGCTCAAGCATGCACATTGTATTAAAATAGGTGGTGGGACAGAATACAGAGACTTTATCTGTTTCCCCATTTCAAGAGTTACATTGGGCACCAGAGAATCCACACTGAAAAGAAGAGAAGAAAGTGCAAGAGAAACAGGGTTCTGGACTTCTGCTGTTCATGCAGTAGCTTACTTTGGCAGGGGATTATTTTTAGGTTGATGTTGAATTCTTGTGGGATGCGGAGGAGCCTAACCCTTCTACTGTAATGCACCTGTGCTGACTTTATGGTGGTGGTGGTGTGCCTCCCTGTTTCCATCGGGTAGTCTCAGATAATTGTGTTTAAACTGAAATTCCTCTGAATTTTACTTATTAGGATTCTTAGGTAGGCTGGCTGCCAATCCAGCAATGGGACTTAAGGTATGGTTGGAAGGAATTCCCACCACAAGTGAGTCTATGGCTGATTTAAAACAGCTTTGGCTCATGGAAACGGTTTATAGGGGAGGTTCCGCAAAGTACTTTATGCCAAAAGGTTCCAAAGTGCCCGGATGAGGAGCGAGAGTCTGGGGTCTGTTTTGGAGTTGGGCCTTGCATAGGGTAAGAAAACATGGGACTCAAAAGGGTCTTCCTTTCTGCACAGACTGGATTGGTGAAAGAAGCATCCGGATAATAGAGCACAAAGTCGTCTAAGCATGTCCAAAAATAACTCAATACTTGGAAATGGTCTTCAGTATTGGATGGCACTGACTCAGGAAGGAAAAAATAGGATGAATAATGTCAGTAAGAACGTGAAAGGAAAAATTACCAGAGCAAGACGCATAAAGCTTTACTTTTGGAGTTGAATTTTTCTTGGATGAAGCATTTAGGGTATTTCTACAAGAGCTGATTCATGAGGCCTCAGGTCCTGCAGCAGAGTTTCCTAACTGGCGTTTGAGTCAGATGCAGAGAATGGCAAGGGTAGTCCCTGTATGAGAGATGAAGGAAAATAAATATGTTCCGAGCAAGAACAGGCCTGACCTCGAGTTTCTGTGAAACTTTCAAAGAAAAATATAACTTAAGTGAAGAAGTTAAAGGAAAAGTAATGTAAACTGTAACGTTGGTTTGATAAAGATCAATGATATAAGAAGAGTTGGTCATTTTAGATTGATAAATTAAATGGAGTTTGAGGGAAGGGATACGTGGAATATCCATTTGTATTAACTCCACAAAACTGTGTTTTATATATATCCTGGTAGAAACTGCGTGTCGAACAGTGTGTCACATGTCTAATGAGTGACTAAAAGGTCTGTCTTGGAGACAAGCAGCAACAAATATTTTTTGAAAGAGAAATATTACTCTGAAGGGAGGAGTTCCTCCAAAAGGAGTCCTGGGGACAGTTATGTTTAATGTCTCAGTGATGGCTATGACATAAAAGATAGGCATGTTTTGATGGAAGTTGCTGATGCCATGTAGTAAGATCCATGTGCCCCAGGGCAGTTGCAGTTACTCTCCGAAGCTGTCCTGGAGTAGCCAGAAGCAATTTATCTATATTATTCCTGCACTTTGTCCAGGCTTTTATTTCTGATTCTCAAAAGTAAAATTAGTCAAAGCCCAGCAGCAGACAAATGCTGAATCGACATCATTCTGCTTTAACAGAAATCTGCCTGGGAGGTTTGCTGATGTAGAGGAAAATAGAGATATCATGTAGAGAGGACCTTGGTGATTTCAGAAATTCAAAGGTTAAAATGAAAGCTGCTGTTCTTGGAGACGAAGGCAAATGTATTGCTTACGTGGGTTGTTCGTTAGTGTTCAGAACGGATGTAGAGAAGGATCTGCCTGGTTGCAGTAGTTGGTTTAGGTATCACTGAGGTACTGCTGGCATGAAAACTCAATCCTGGGATGCACTAGCAGGTGTATGCCCAATGTAAAGGCAAGTGTCCCTCTGAGCCTCTCTGTAAGGCAGCATCGGGACCTTCTCTGGGCATTTGAGTGCGTGTTCATGATGGCTCAACTCGAAACGGAACATTTGCAAAGTAAGATTTGATGGTACAGGAGGAGACTGTATTAATGGCTGGAGAGTGGCCCTGAGGAGAAGGACTTGGGGGTGTTGGTGGATGAGAAGCTCAGCATGAGCCAGCCACGTACGCTTGCTGCCCAGGAGGCCAACCACATCCTGGGGTGCATCAAAAGGCGGCCAGCAGGTTGAGGGAAGGGATTCTGTCCATCTGCTCCTCTCTCATGAGACCCCAACTGGAGTACTGCATCCAGGTCTGCAGCCCCCAACATAAGAAAGACATGGACCTATTGGAGCGGGTCCAGAGGAGGCCCCGGAGATGCTGCAAGGGCTGAAGCCCCTGTGCTGGAAGGACAGGCTGGGAGAGCTGGGGGTGTTCAGCCTAGAGAAAAGGTGGCTCTGGGGGGACCTTAGAGCCCCTTCCAGTATCTGAAAGGGGCTTCAGGAAAGGTAGAGAGGGACTCTGCATCAGGGAGTGGAGCCATAGGAGGAGGGGGAAGGGTTTTACACTGAAAGAGGGGAGATTTAGATGAGCTATTAGGAAGAAATTGTTGCCTGTGAGGGTGGTGAGACCCTGGCCAGGGTTGCCTGGAGAAGCTGGGGCTGCCCCATCCTTGGAGGTGTTCAAGGCCAGATTGGACAGGGCTTGGAGCAACCTGGTGTAGTGGGAGGTGTCCCTGCCCAGGGCAGGGGGATAGAACTAGGTGGTCTTTAAGGTCCCTTCCAACCTAAACCATTCTATGATTGTATGACTTTCTCATGCTTCCTCTTTCTGAGGAAAGACTAGGAGATGTAATTGCGCTCTGAATGTACACCATGGGGTTGAGAGAGAGAGAAAATAACCATTTAGAGCTGTAGAAGCCAACGCTGATGCAAGATGACATGGATACAAATTGACTATAAATACATGCAGATTGTTAATCGTGACAGCAGTGAGATTTATCAGACAGTTTTTAGCCCAGGTGGCAATGACAGCTGGGCAGTGGCTTGGTCACCGAGGGTATTCTTCCAGTCTTACGTTGTCACGTTCCCATGTGCAGCACCTATTTTAGAGGAGAAACGTGTGAGACTCTTGTAAATAAGATATGATGTTACAGTTGGAAAAGCTGCAAGAAACAAGGAGCTTTCTACAGAAATGATCAGAAAGATCAAAGACGTTGTTCCTTCCTGCTTCTGTAGCTGCGCAACACATCTGCAAGGTGCAAAGTGCATATAAAATATTGTTCCCTTCCTGGGAACCTGTTATACTTCTAGTGCTGGTGGTGGAGAATCAAACACTGTGGGCTAACCTCATAGGTCTCAGTTTAGTAGTAAGGTTTGTCTGTATTATTTAAGTAAGATAAAGACATTTGATAAAAGTCAGTTCTTATCTTATGATCAAGAAAGGTTACACTTGCCCAGAGGCGTTGAGAATAGTATCCTAAGGCACATATTATGATGCAGTTAGTTAATATCTGCTACACTTTCAAATTTGCTGGAATTATGCAGTATCTAAGCTTTCAAAATGAGATAATGCTTATCAACTGGGTGTAATGGTATGCATTGAAATGAGATTTTTTCCCTTCCAGTTACGAGTCATGCAAGATAGTTGGTATCTGTGTAATGGCCTTGTGGTCTGGCTGATGCATCTCTAGCAGAAAAGAGAGACAAGATTTGTGGAGTAGAACAGTAGGAAAATCGAAGAAAACACGCGGCATTCAGGAAGGACGTGCCAGTATATTTTTCATAGCAATGAGGTAGAATGAACCCAGCAATACCACTAACTATGCAGAGCTCCAAAATACATCCAACGCAAGCCCTGGCGGAGTTCAGAGAGGAAATGAAAATAGAGAAAAACACATTTCTTCAATAACCTTGAAAATTCAATTTTGAAGATAAAACAGAGCTTGATAAAATTGGTTGAGAGGGTAGATGAACTAGAACAGTAGAGGAAACAGCTGGAAGAAAGAGAATAGCAATATATAGATTTACTGAAAACAAAAAGGCAATTATGTGTAAAACATTGGGAAAAAACCCGCCAAACTTAGAAGAAATAACATAAAATTTTATGGAATCCTGTGGGAGGAGGAAAACAATTAACTGTTGGACTCTATTCCCTTCTGCATAAAATCACCGGACACAGAAGACAAATCTGGCTACACAAAAACCAGCCTGGGAAACAGAGGCTATATTCTTTATTTATGCATTTATTTATTTATTTGTGATTTTTTTTTAATTTAATTTAAATTGAATCTGAATACAAATCCAGGCCCACGTTTCACAAGGAGAGCCTGTTTCATTCGAAAGGCAGTGTCTGATGAGCAGTCTTCCCTATGGGGATTAAATTATTCACAGCCATAAGCTCTAGGAAAATACAAATGAACTCTGAAAAACAGGTTCTCGTGCTGTTGTATCACGGCAGATCTACCCACAGTGGTTTCATTTCAGATCGAGTCTCTGCTGTAATGTCGGTCGTTAAAGGGCAGAGTCATCTGGCCTCAGCCACATTTAAGGCATGGGATATCCTAAAAACTTTCTTTTTAGGAGTTTGTAACTCTTTCTATACCTGTGGCGTTGCTGCCCCATGGCTGAGCGTTGGGGCTGGCTCTGGGCTCAGCCCTCTGCTGCCTCCTGCCTTGGGTTTGAGGTGACACTGCTCTCTTCTGGTGGCATCACAGCAACCATATCCCTTTTAGGGTCCCCACGGAGGCTGTGAAGCACCGTGGTGTGAGGTGAGGCTGTTTTGGGGGCACTCCGGCATCAGAGGGTGGGTGACTCTGGCAGGGGGGTTGGACTAGATCTCCAGAGGTTCCTTCCAACCCCTAACATCCTATGATTCTATGGCTTGGACCTGCCTGCCTGCGCCATTGGAATATTTGGGTTCAAATGGCCTTGTTATTGTTTCTAGGTGGCGTCTGAGGGTTTTTTCCTGGCTCTTCATAGAGCTGTCCCTGAGAGCAAGAGGTGGGTGGGAAGGTGGAGTCTCCTTTCTCCTCCTGTTGTACTTGCCCGATTGCTGGCCAGGCTGGAGGCATCTCAGAGAAGAGGATGCCCAAAAGAGGCAGCATCTAGCAGACACTGTGGCCTTAATTTTGTTCAAAGGCGTTCTTCATCGTAAGGAACAACCAAACAAACAGACTCAAAGAGGTCATCCCACCATCAGCAAAACAACAACAACAAAAGAATTCCAGCAGCAAATCCTCCCCAGGGTTTGCACGTGAGAAGTAGGGTGGAAGGATGTGGGGAGCCATGGGCAATGGAGACAAGGGACTCCTGCCTCTCTTACAGGAGGGAAAGCTGATCGGTTGTGAGACTGATCGCTGCTAACAACTCCACCTCCTTCAAGGAGCAGACTAAGGCAAAGGTTTTTAAAACTAAACAGGCAGAATGGTTCCAAGCCCATTTTTCAATCTCAGTCTTTGCACTGGGGGCTCGCTAGGCAGTGACGTCTGGAAGTCTTAGCCTACAAGGTTTGTTCAGCTCAGTTTCTGCCCCCTGTTCTCTCAGACCTGGTGGGCCCATCTTTGTGTGCGAGGGGATGGAGGTGGTCGCATCGAGCGCATTCGGAGAGCTGGAGCAGCTGAGTAGGTGCTTCATGCACCTGTGCTGGTGGCTATTTGCTGTGTCCCCTGTCCAGGATTGTCACCTTTCCTCTGTGGGAACCATTTTATCCCATTGTGACCTCCAGTGTCGTTTGCTGCCTCCGTTGCTGGGGCTCTCTGTCAATGTTTCTTCCTTTGAAAAAGTTTTCTCCCTGTTCAGTACCTGGGGGGAGTAATGGAGGGAAGCAGATATCATAGAATCATAGAATTCTTTCAGATACTGGAAGGGGTGATAAGGTCTCCCCAGAGCCTTCTCCAGGCTGAACAAGTCCAACTCTCTCAGCCTGTTCTCCCAGCAGAGGTTGGGGTTGTTCAGCCTGGAGAAGAGAAGGCTCCAGTGAGACCTTAGAGCCCCTTCCCGTATCTGAAAGGGGCTCCAGGAAAGCTGGAGAGGGACTTTTACAAGGGCATGCAGCGATAGGATGAGGGGTGATGGCTTCAAACTGGAAGAGGGGAGATTTAGATGAGATCTCAGGAAGAAATTTTTCACTCTGAGGGTGGTGAGACCCTGGCCCCACCGCACAGGGGTCTCCCCTGAGCGGAGCAGAGGGGCAGAATCCCCTCCTTCCCCGGCCCTGCTGCCCACGCTGTGGGGATGCAGCTCAGGATGTGGGGGGGGTTTCTGGGCTGCCAGCGCACGGTGCCGGCTCCTGTTGAGCTTCTCATCCACCAGCACCCCCAAGTCCCTCTCTTGGGGACTGCTCTCCAGCCATTCTCCGCCCAGCCTGGATTTGTACATGGGATTGAAGGAGATTTTTTTTTATTCCTTCTTTCTCTGCGGCTTGTGGTTTCCAAAACATGTATTCAGGTCAGCAAAAATGACCCGAATCCAAACTGGTTGTTTGTTGGGCAGACCTGTTGTATATACCGGTCAGGACTGACTTATTTTCCTCTTAGTAGTAATGATTGATAATGGATCCTGCAGTTCTCGGGACTATCCAGTGTATGCAGCGTGATTGCATTTGCTCTGGTTTATTTTTAGGGAGCCTCACATTTCATTAGAGAGGGCAGCAGATACATTTTCTACAGTGCGTGTTTTGTTTTGTTTTTCAATTGAATTATGGCATGTTCAAAATCACAAGCGGAGCTGTCGTAGCCCCCAGCTCATTAGATGATTTAATATGATGTTTTCAGCAAGCTATCTTGTCAAACCAAAGACTGGCGGTGGATTAAAGTGTCACAAAGGCTTTAGAAACTGATTTCTGGGTTGACTTCGCTTGGTTTCATTTTGTGGTTTTTTTCAATACCGTTCCAGAAAGACTCACACCAAACCACAGGGTAATGGTTAGGACATTTGCCTGCAACGTCAAAGACTAGTATTTTTAAGTCTCTGCTTTACGGTTTAGAGAGAGTGTTTGATCTCAGGCAGAAATCCTCGTTATCGGGCACCTTTTCTGAACGGTGTAAATAATAATATTTATACAAGCTAGAGCAACTACTTCTAAGTCAATGTGTAGATCCAGCAGCTTGGTGAACATGTGATGTGTGTGCTTCAAGGTAGTGCCAGAGCCAAAATGCTTGTTTTGGTAAGATCCTTTCGAAAAACAAAAGAGCTATTCAAACCTGAATTGCTGGAGGTGAAACCAAGTGGCTGAAATCTTCTAAAGCCAGATTCCCAGAACTAGATGGCTGGATTTTGCTCTGAATCAAAATACAGATATTGAAATGTCCTCATAGGTTTGGGGTTCGCGGTTGTTTTATTTGTTTATTTCCTGTGAGCGTTATAAACATGAAAGTGTTAAAAGGCCACCATTTTCCATCATTTTTCATCCTGACATAGAGCAAACACCAGCCCCAAAACATGGCATTTTTTCCGGGCAGGGAGCTGTTGTCTTCTGGGCAGGCCCATTAATTAGGTGCTATCTCAGAGTTACAGCAGCCTTTACCTCAGCCTCTCCAAAAGCCAGCTAAGAGGCATCACAAAGTTTGCTTTGTCCTTAAGAAAATGCAATTACATTAAGAAATTGCTTTGAGGACTTAAACAGCAGTGAAATCTCAAGGTGGTGATTTCCTCCCTTTCAGCAAATGCCACAGTGGTAAAAATTAATTAGCGGGGCCACTCGAGGAGTATGGAGATAATTGAACTATTCCATGCATCCAAATCTAACCTTGGGGGAGAGGAACAGAGGTGGGATGGGAATAGGGTTCACTCTGGTTTCTGTAGGATAGCGGAAGAGGTAAAAGCTGGGGGATGCGTGATGTATAGTCAAATTAAAAAGTATAAGACAGTTCCTGAGGAGGGAAACAAGCAGCACAGCTTCCTTTGGGTGCGTCTCCAGCTTGTATTTTATTTAATAAAGACATTTTCCAGCTGTAGCTGCGGTTACGGTATGGTGGTGAGTCCTCTGCTATACCATCTGCGTCCTCCCGTGGCTAATAAAGCCAAGCTCGCGCTTCAGCCTTCCCGTCAGTGAGGACATTAATAGGATCTTCATTCTTTCTCTAGCAACCTTTTTTTTTATTTTCATTAGAATTTTATGAACTTAATATCTTTGAGGCAGCTTCCTTTCTGCCCTGCTTGCTGATACCGGCCAGTGAATGGAGCGCTGGTGGCTGGCCTCGTCCTTCTCGCACGCTCCGGCGATCACCGTTACCTGTGTTATGTGGTTATTGATTGCATCCCTTCCTGGAGCAGCGGTCTGGTTTGCCAGAGCATTTATCCACGTGCTTTGAAAGAAACTCACAGGTTAGTAGCGTTTGCAGCACTTGCTATAAGAACTGAACAAGTCTCAAAGTTGATTTAAAAGAAGTTTGTTCTTCCATGCTGCCTGAAAAGAGGGCATTTTTCCTTCTGCTAGGTATCTCTGGTCTCTGGCAGGCCACTGAGCCACACGGAACTGTTCTGTATCTTCCAGATCGAGTGAAAGGGGGGAAGAGAATAGGTTTAATTATAAAAACTACCAATCTGATATTCAATGCATTTATGATCATAAATAATGAAAAGATAAATGATATTCATTTCTTACAGCCTTTAGAGCCCTTGGAGGTTGTAGAGAGATGGGGGTCGGTCTCTTCTCCCAAGGAACAAGTGGTAGGATGAAAGCAGATGACCTCAAGTTGCGCCAAGGGAGGTTTAGATGGGATATTGGGAATATCTTCTTCATGGAAAGGGTTGTCAAGCATTGGCAGAGGCTGCCCAGGGCAGTGGTGAAGTTGCCATCCCTGGAGGTATTTCCCAGCTGGGCAGACGCGGTGCTGAGGGACATGGCTTAGTGGTGGCTTTGGCAGTGTTGGGTTGATGGTTGGACTCCGTGACCTTAAAGGTCTCTTCCGACCTGGGTGATTCTGTGATTCTAGACTGAGGAAAGCACTGGCAGGAAGACGCAAGACACGGTGTGTAGGGGAAGAACCGTTCCCCTTTCAGGCCAGGGAACTACTTCAGCCCATCTTGCCCCTGATGCTCATTCTTTTCTCAGCACATCGATATTCTGCGCTGTTAGTAAGTCACTGACGAGCTGCTTTGACGTTCAGCTGCCAGGGCTGTAGAGCAGTGGGAGAGGAAACCAGCACGCGAGCTGCTCGTTTTGCTGGATTAAGGAGGGATCCTGCAGTTTAGAGGAAAGTTTTCTGCACCGATACATGAGGCTGCAATTAGAAACATCTATTGTGCCGCGCTTACACTTGCGGCAGGAGGTGCCCCTGGTTGCTCCTGTCCAACGATCTCCGTCATGTCCCTGTGCGCTGCCATTTCCCGCAGCCTCCAGCATTCCCAGGACCTGCTTTGTATTGAGGTCACTCCGGGACCCGCCGTAAGACCCTGATCTCCAGTTCATGCCCTGCAAATCCCCGTCACAGATCCAGCGGTGCCCTTTGCCTTCTCAGACCTGGTTATTTTTCAGTTGTTTCTCTGGAAAATTCAACTCGTGATGTTGGAGCAGCCTGGGCAGCAACTCCAGGTCCTACTGAGTGAAAGGTTTGAGTGGGGTAGGCAGAGACGTAGCTACGTGTGGAAAAAAGTCGTAAGCGTCAGTACTCCCATGAGTCTGGTAGTAGAAATGAATCTCAAATTTCCAGTGAAGGTAACGATTTTGTCCAAGTTAAAAGAAAAAAAAAAAGGCAAAAAAATAATCAGACTAAATCCACATGCCTGTAGGAGGAAGTGATTTTCCCTATCATCCTATAAAACCATGTTTCATGCCTTTATTTGCAATGCCTTTCCCTTCTCTGCCCAAGAATTTCCATTCGTTGCACACCTCCAGGAGCAAGTGCAATCAGCAGAGCAGATGGGATCTGGGGTGTTTTGGCAGGAGTAAAAGGGGTTTTCTGTCTCTTCTTCCGAAAGTATTTGGCTATATAAATATTCCCTGCATGAACTGCTGAGACCCAGGTGTTGTACTTGGGGAGACACCTAAATATCTGACTAGCTAGAAGGGACTAGTTTATTGTTTAAAGCAAACCCAAGTGGCATGAAGGGAAGAGGCTACGAGCATCAGCAGTGGTCAGGTCTCCATAGCGTGGCAAGAGTTGTAGGGGCCACCAAAGCGTCCAGGAACAAGCAAGTCAAAATACATTTAAGTACTTGCTGAAGATATTTAGCAGTGGAAATGACAGACCCCTGCCTCTGTCCCTGCCTTACACGGTGCTTGTTGGTCCGTCTTACGTAGCACGTTGACATAATAAAGCATGGGGTGGCCCTTGGTGGTTGGCATTTTCCTCCATTTTAAATATCCCAGGTGTAAATCACTAATTTTAACTGTGAAAGTCAGAAATACGAAGGTTGGAAGAAGGGACGGGATCTGTGCTATTGTAAGGGGGAAACAGGGGGTGTCCAGGGTGTCCCATGGCCAGTTCTCAAGGAATTTTGTTAATTGGAGTGAGTGGGAAGGTGATTCATTCCCCTTGTCCCAAAGCTGTGCTGCTGCAGTTAAACACACTCAGTGCTCAGCAGTGTGATTCCTGCAGTAATTAGGATTGCAGAGTGCAGATTTAAGGTTCTGTCCCATGAGCTGTAGGCACCAAACACATTATCTCTCCATCTCTTCCTGTTTGTGGGCCACCGTTTCAGATTGCTAAATGTAGGGCAACTAATTCAAACGGGGTAAATGCCCCCAAAACTTGTCATTCAGCCTCAGCTGAGGACACCATGTCCTGTTCTTGCTACTGAGGAGGCACTGAGGAATGGTCTAGGGGAGAAGTGGCTGTCTGTGCTGAGAACAGGCTTGCTCTAATAACTTCCCATTTTGCCCCTGTCCTGCTGATGTGTGCCTGAGCTGTTTTCTTCTGGCACTAATTTCTCACCTATTTATTTTCTTATATTTTCTTTTAAACTTGCCAAAAGTTGTCTTTGTAACCTGCGAGACAATTTGCCCTCCAGCACAGAGCCTATTCCCCCTCATTTTCCATGGCTGTAACGGAGTCCCAGGCTGAGCCGTCCGCAGGGTTTAAATCCCCGACCTCTGAATTTAAAAGCATTGACCTTGGCTGCTTAAGAAATAGGGGCCAGTTCAGTTGGCTTCAGTGTGTCTCTGATGTTTGTTTTATATCCCAGCCTCTAAAGGAGATAAAAGCCCAACCTGGCCCAAAAGTACAAGCATAATGGACCTTAATGCTATGATTTTTGCACATGAAATGGCCCAAAGTCTCCCAAGGACAGAGTCCGCCTTGACACAGAAATAACTAAATTTGCTGTCTTATTGGTAATTCTTTGCTACAGATCAACAAAAGAAAACCCCATTTGGTTATAAAGTGACCTTGTCCACAAGTACGTAGGTAAAGAAACTGATACCAGTTTCAAGCCAAATAAAGGTTGCTGCACACCCCATCCAGAGCAGCAGTAAAAAAAAATTTTTGGGTTGTTTTAAGTTCATACACTTGTTTTATGTTCACATTTCTCTATTTTCTGTGCTCTCTCGAACGTCTATTTGCCTCCCCTGTCCAGGTAAAAAATGCTTTTTATTGCAAGACATTGTGCAGAAATCTCCCCCAGGTGTTTCCAGATGTACTCTGCTCCTTGCTCAGCATGTCTTTACTCTGCCTCCTCTCCTTGCCTGGCTGTTTTTTGGGTTTTTTTCTGATTTATCCCTGTTGTGTTTTGTACCGGAGGCGTAGCATCCTTCTCCGTGGCTTCCCGGGGAGCCCCGCACCGCCCGGCTGATGCGTGGGCACGGCTGCGATGCGGTGCCTTGCAATGGGGGGCCATGCTCCCACACGCTTTATCCTTCATCCCGAAGGTCATTCGGGAATGACGGAGCCGTGCTAGCGGTGGACGGGGCTGGTGGGATGTCTGTAGTTACGGAATGGCCGAGGCTGCTGCTGGCTGCTCTGCGGGGCTGCAGCTCCCTGCCTCGAGCTGGAAAACTGCAAGGAGCTCCGGGAGCGGTTGCAGGAATGAGACACAGTGTTTAAAATGCGCGGTTGAGTCATTTAGTCAGGGTTCCCGTATACTGCTGACCTAGATGTCACTGACTGTTTGCATCAATGACTTATGTCGATGG
This sequence comes from Chionis minor, assembly GCA_013398295.1. Lineage (NCBI taxonomy): Eukaryota > Metazoa > Chordata > Aves > Charadriiformes > Chionidae > Chionis > Chionis minor. The sequence goes on along the minus strand of VZSF01007588.1, from coordinate 209,548 downwards.
CTCAGCCTGTTGATAACAAGAAACAGCAAATCCATTGCTTCTTTCATCATTTTAATAGTCTTTCTGTTAACATCTGTGTCTCGCGTCTACCTTGAATTTGCCCATACGTGTCTCTCACCTGTTTGTTCCAGTTTTGCCTTCCCTTCCAGCGTGTTTGAGTACCCTTGTAGGACGCAGCATTTTCACGGTGCGGTTGTGTTTATAGAGCGCCATCCAGTCACTTCTTTATCACTGCTTTGAGAAGTTAAAGAGGTCAAACTCTTTGTTTTACTGTTTCTGGTAAGCCATTCTGTCTCTCCATCAAAGCACTTCCCTGGCTCACTGACAACTTTTTAAACACATGGAGAGTGGGAGTGCTGGCACGCTGGTGCTGCTGGCATTGCCCGCAGAGGTGTTCTCCCTTCCTTTCTCCCTCTATCAGCTTTCCCACTGCTATCCCAGGAGGTGATGGTGACCTGCCTGTGCACGGCGATGTCTCTATTACTTTTGCAGTCTCTGTCCTGTAGATATGGCCACAACTTTGCAGAGATGCCGGAGCAGCTCTGTCACCAATGCTAGACCAGATCAGCCATGACTTTTCCAGCCAAGTTTCCAAACCTCCAAGGATAGGGACTTCGCAACCCCTGTGGGTGCCTGTCCTACTGCCCTCCTGATGAAAAGGTATTTCCTAATGCCTCTGCCACCCCAGGACAGACCCGTGGTCGGTAGCAGTACACCGTGCCGTGTTGCTCTCCGACAGGTGCTGGCGTAGAACTTTGTAATTCTGCTTTTATACATAAAATTGCAATTTGGTTGAACAAGCCCAGCTTGCCAGCTAACCTAGCTCTAGGTATGACTGCATCGTCTCCTTTTTTTGTCTAATACTCATTTAATCCTTGTGTCATGTGTCCTCTTTACCAATGCAAGGCTCATGCATCCTTCCTGGTCGTTGATTAAAACCATTGAGGCAGTAGGACTAATATCCATGGAAGCTCATGGAAATCACCCCATGCACGGCCTCCTCAGTGACATCCCTCCTCAGGCCATGTGTGGCCATCAGCTCTGTGGTGCAGTGTTAGGGTATGCAGCATTACAGCAAACATCCAGCAAGGGATCTGGGTTTTCCGTTCGAGAGCTGGAAAACTGCCTTGCCATGGGAGACTTGGAAAGCTAATTCTGTTTAATTTATTCCAGAGAATTAAATACGTGGATAGATTGTACTCTATACGTAACTTTTTGAGTATACAATTTCCAAAAGTAAGAAGAGGAAGATCCAGAAATGAAATTTAGTTTTTTAATCACTTGGACAGCTGAAATATGGTTGTGGAGTCACGTTCATTGCCAGGGGTCTTTGAATTGGGCTGGGATGTCTTTTGCAAAAGTCTGTATCTTCCAGCCCAGAGTCTAGTTCCAGGTTTGATGCGAAAATACTGGAGTTAAATTCTGGAGACATGGGGCCAGAGCAGCTACTTGCGATTGTCCCTTGTGTTGTTGGACCCCTTGGATTTTGCAACAAATCCAGATAGTTTGTAGGCTCCAGGTTCCCAGTATATTTCACGCCTCTAAATATTTCAAATACAGAACAACAAAAAAATGCAAAACATTAAGGATTGATTCTTGGAGCCACCAGGATGACTAAGAAATGGCCGGGACCACAGTTGGTGACGTGAGTTCAGCAGGACTCCCGTTGAGCCGTCATAGAGGCGAGTTGGATCCAACGCTATGAATGACGTATCACCTCTGCCTGTGCCGAGCCTCCCAAGGTAGTTAATATGCACTCTGTTCTCATGATTTGGGGTGTAGATGCCTCTGTATCATTCATTTCCTCTTTGTCAATATTAACTGATGTGTTAGTGATTAAGTTCAGCCAAGGCATTATTGCGTCGTCATTAATCATGCCTACATCTGTCATAGAAGTCATTAGAAAGAACCCGTCGCAGCTATTTTTATACCCCATTTAATTTTCATGCAGGCATTGCATTTTAATTCTTGTAATGTATCTTCACAATGATAAGAATTTGCATATCTTCATTCACTGAAGAGGATCTATTAGCCAAAGCACAAATAAAACGCTAGTGCTGCCATGGGGGTTTCTGTAGGAATCGGATTCCAATGACCGTGTATTTATGCCTACATACGTGTGCTACATTAAAAGGAATCACTTCACAGGTAGATTTACTACCCTGGACGGTTCTAATTTGTTGGAAATTAAGCATAAGTGGTTGATTCTGGCTGCTACATGACATAAATTACTAGCAAATTGCTCTGTAAGATTTCATTATAAAGTACATGCTGTTGTGAATGATTTGCTGCTTTAGTCCTGAACTTTTATTTGTGTGCCAGTGCTTGAAGGACAACGGCAGAACTTAACTTTTGTTTAAAGTCACACAAATCTAGAATTGATGCTATTTACTTGTCTCATTTGGCCTTTCAAAGCTTCTTCCATTAACTTATATTCAAAAGCCAAGCACAAAAGGCACTTGTTGAGGTATGTTAGGATCTTGCATTAATGCTGCAGGGTATTTTTAGTAAATGCAAAGCAACATTAGATTCATGGAGCTTTTTCTGGGCTGGTGCAAAGCGCTGTAGCGCTACTGGCTTTAGTTGAGCAATAACAATGCTTAAATGTAGCTCCTGTGAGAATAATAGTTCTGAAATGTGATGATAGTTCCAACAGGAAGACTTTATATTCATGGATTGTTAAGCTGAAAAAAACTTCATCACCATCTGCATAAAAGTTCTCTTGGCAAATCTGGTTTTACAAACTCTTCCACTATGCACCATCAAATCATTCTGTGGCCAGTGAGTTGCACTGAAATTCGAAGGTTTTGGCCATCGTCTTAACTTCAGTGAGCAGCGACCATCCTGCCGGTATCTGAACGCAGAATAACTCAGGCACCTCTCACAGGCAGCTTTCTATTTTGGGGAATTAGCCAAGATGCAGGAATTATTTTTCCTACTCCATAGCCTGTTCCTTTGCTGTTTCTTTTTTGGCCCGGGGTGCTAAGGAGGAGAAAGAGAGCCATAATCATCTGTCTGCTCAGATGGCCAGAGATATAAATGTCATAGATCTGGCATCACTTCTCTGCTCTGAGCTGTAGGAGGTATTTAATCACAGAGGCAAAGTAGAAATAACCCAGTGCTTCACTGTCCTCTGCCTGGGATGGTGCCCTTCGTTTGCACCCTTGTACTCTACTGGCCTCAAATCGAATCCTGTTGCTGTTACAGCAGTTTCCCTAGTTTTTTCCCAACTGTAGGCATCCTGAACAGTCTTGTGCTGTTGGTAAGACCTTGAGTTGGCTTCTGCTCCTTGCTCTGAGCGACCCCCTTGATTTCACGCCTTCAGTGGATACAGTCAACAAGGTCAAGGACTCACTCAGCAAGCAGCAGGCTGACAAAACTGCAAAGAAAATGGATGTGTTCTGTGATGTGTGCAAGAGAGAAAAAGAAATAAGGAGTCCGTGTTGGGATTACTGGTAGAGCAGCCCACATCACGGATCGTTGGTGCTACAGCAGCATCAGGGAGCTCTGGGCACCGAGTAACAACTGTGCTATGAAATGCTATCGTAATGCTGTGAAAAAAATGTGTTTCCAAAGATTGTGGGATCCGATGGAAGAGGATGGTTTTGTAACAAGAACTAGAAGATCTTCATTCTTTCATGATAGAATTAATCATCAGAAAATGGCCTTTCTGCAAAATTTTGTTTAAAAGAGGGGGACCCAGGGAACTACAAGCCAGTCAGTCTCACCTCTGTGCCTGGTAAGATCATGCAGCAGATCCTCCAGGAAACTCTTGCAAGGCATATGGAAAATAAGGAGGTGACTGGTGACAGCAAACATGGCTTCACTAAAGGCAAATCATGCCTGACAAATTTGGTGGCGTTCTACAATAGGGTTATAGCACTGGTGGATAAAGGGAGAGCAACTGACATCATCCACCTGGATTTGTGCAAGGCAACTGACGCTGTCTCACATGACATCCTGGTCTCTAAATTGGAGGGACTTGGATTTGACCGATGGACCACTGGCTGGATGGTCACGCTCAAAGAGTTGCAGTCAATGGCTCGATGTCCAAGTGGCATTCCTCAGGGGTTGGTACTGGGACCAATGCTGTTTAACATCTTTGTTGGTGACACGGACAGTAGAATTGAGTGCACCCTCAGCAAGTTTGCTGGTGACACCAAGCAGTGTGGAGCGGTTGACACGCTGGAGGAAAGGGATGGCATCCAGAGGGACCCGGACATGTTTAAGAAGTGGGCCCATGCCCATTATTGTATGATTCCATGATTCCCCCTTATTGTTCTGTAGCCTGAGATTTCTTCTGAAGCATCTAATATTCCAAAAGAACGTTAACTAGAAATATGAAAGCGTAGAGCAAGAAGACCTTTAACAATTGAAATATGCTTGTGCTTCTCTGCTCGAAATAAAGGAAATCCTATATATTGACAGAGCTCCCTTTTATTGAAGGACCAGATGGTGACCAGACAATAATTCAGTAAAAAAATAAATTGATTCAGTGTGAGTGTTGGTGATGGTGGTTCCAAAGCCTGCCTTTGTCCTAAATGGATTTGCGTCTGTGCTGAACTCGGGATGCAGGCACGGGCACAGCCAAAGGTTTATTGGCTGTACAGCACTGCGCGTAGCAGAATGGCTCCCCGTTGGCACGTTGCTTCTTCGCACCGTGTGGATTTGTGATGTATGCTGGAATTTCCCCAATTCAGGCCATTTTTTAGCGCTTGCTTTTCAGAGAGGGGCTTTCTAGGGAGGGTTCTTGGGTAGGGCGTCCTCCTCTCTGCTCTGTTCGTGGTGTTCAGTGTTATAGGGCCCAATCCTGCAAATGACGAAGTGCTTCTTGTGGGACTGGGTGGCCTAAAAAATTGGGTTTGATGTCGAATATTTCAAGGGAACTGGTCTGAGTCACTTCAGGAGAGAGCGCGGTTGCAGCATACCTGTCGGGATCGCGAAGGGAGGGGAGCTGAGCTCCCTGGTTCAAAGGAACCAGGCAGAGGAAGGTCTTTTTCAATATTTAGAGTTAAACTTTTAAAAATGTTGTTTGGTATAGCCAATAGCAAATACCAAGTGAATATTAGATGCTGTTTGAGTGTGTGAGTGCTAAAGTTTGTTACAGTTTTCTTTAACTGTCCATGTGGTAGTTTTCTTTAACCACTGTGAAAGTTCTTCCTTGCAATTAAGTACTAGGGATATTTGATTACAGCAGTATGATTTTAGCAGTGCAATAGTTAAATCCTGTAGTTATTTTCCAGATGACTTTTAAGGAGACATATAGTATGTGTGAATTAGGGGTCTCTTCATTCTAAAATTAACATTTTTACATAGAGTACCTGGATGTTTATTTAATTATCTCTTAGAAAAGCATATAGGAATTAGTAGGTGTTAAACCAATATGTTTTAATAAACATTACCTGCTATTTCCATTAGTGCTTTTATGTGTATGTGAGTTTTGTTTGTTTTTCTGTTTTTATCTTAACCTACCTAAAAAAATTCTGGAAGAGAGATATTCAATTATCTTTAGAAGTCAAAAAAACATTTTAAAAAAGTTTCACTTTTGCAACACTTGGTAGGACTTTTCCTGCAAGGATTTCTGAAAATAAAACTCTGAAATACTACGATGAACCGCCACAATAAAAAGAGACCTTTCTGGTCTTTGCAAGGTAGCAGGGCTTTGTTGGGTTTTTTTTCAGGTCTGAGGAGACAGTTCCTCCTACCAACTAGAAAGGAACATCTCACAGAGCAGGGAAAATAAGCAAATAGAGCTCAGGAGATAGAGGGAGGCAGCAAGTCTGGTAGTGGAATAATAATAACAGTTCCCATGTCTCATCAGGTAGTTATGTTGCCACTTTCTTTAAAGTCACATTGAATCTTGAGTTTCTCCCCAGCCGAGGAGCTTGTGTTCGCTGATTAAATATCCAGGAGGCCTGTGAAGAGATTTGAATAGGAGAAACAATATGGTTTTAGCAGCAGGGAATCGGATGATTTTATCAACAGCGGTTTGGGCAGGGCTGGTCTGGAGGAATGAGATGTGATGAGACCACACCGAGATGCAGTAGAGAGCCGGTCCTGGTAGGACTCCTTTCAGGTGTTGCTTTGAGTTGATCTCTGCGTAGGTAAGCCCTTTGGTGACAGCAGGATGTTGGCTCCAGGGAGAACGGGAGACAGATATGGAAATCTTTCCCCCGTATCTGAATTTTAAATAAGCTTCCTGGGGTCTGACGGATCTTCAGTGCCATTTTTTTCCCCAAGTTCTTCATCCACTTCTGAAATGAACGTCCTCACTGACGGCGGTCAGCTGCCGGTGGGGAGCAGCTCGGAGCGGAGGCAGCTCCCATGGCTGGCAGCCGCCCACAGCGCGATGGGTACGGGGAACGGGGACGGAGAGCTTTGCTTTTGCCTCACAGCGTTGTTGTGGGATTGCGGCCTCTTTCCTGGGTCCATGAAACACTTTGAGAGCTAGCGCGTGGCCAGCGAAACCAAAGGCAGCTCAGACCTACCTGCAAAGTTGGCAGAGGAGGTTTGGGGCAGTATCTCCTCATCTGAAAAAATGCTTTAAAATAAGGGCAGGGGTTTTCCCAGCTGGCTCTCCGCAAAGCCTGCGGCCTACAAGGGGCCACCAGTGGGTCCCTGCTTCTCCACAGACATTCTCCAGAGACATTTTGGGGCCAATCTTGTTTAATATTTTTATTGATGATGTGGATGAGGGGATTGAGTGCACCCTCAGTAAGTTTGCAGACAACACCAAATTAGGTGGGAGTGTTGATCTGCTNCCAGCAGGAGCAGGGCGGTGATGGTGCCCCTGTACTCAGCACTGGTGAGGCCACAGCTCGAGTGCTGGGTTCAGTTTTGGGCACCGCAGTATGGGAAAGACATTGAGGTGCTGGAGCGTGTCCAGAGAAGGGCAACGGAGCTGGGGAGGGGTCTGGAGAACAAGTCATATGAGGAGCAACTGAGAGAGTTGGGATTGTTCAGCCTGGAGAAGAGAAGGTTGAGGGGAGACCTTCTCACTCTCTACAACTCCCTGAAAGGAGGTTATAGCCAGGTGGGGGTCGGTCTCTTCTCCCAAGGAACAAGCGACAGGACAAGAGGAAATGGCCTCAAGTTGTGCCAGGGGAGGTTTAGGTTGGATATTGGGAAAAACTTCTTTACCAAAAGGGTTGTCAGGCATTGGAAGAGGCTGCCCAGGGAGGGGGTGGAATCGCCGTCCCTGGAGGTATTTAAAAGCCGGGCAGACGTGGTGCTGAGGGACATGGGTTAGGGGTGGTTTTGGCATAGGTTTATGGTTGGACTGGATGATCTTGAAGGTCTCTTCCAACCCAAGTGATTCTATGATTCTATGATTCCTTGGTCCCGGGGAAGGGAGAGACGAAGTCGGGTGCCATGATGCGCCTGTTAAGGACAAGCTGTTAGGGGTTCAGACACTGCTTCCTTCATGATGCCTTGTAAGATAAAAGTGTTGCCATGGTATTGTTCAAGATTTATGTTTTCGGACACTGCAATTTTTGTTTCCCAAAATATAAGGAATCGCAGCACAGCCCATAAAAGATCATCAGCAGAAAAGACTCTGTTGAAAGATTGTGGCTTACACCCTTTTCATGGACTTTCTAAAGGAGCTCATCATTATTCAACGATCACGTTCTCGCTAGAGCTAGTCAAATAAAGCAAATAATGATTTGCAGATATGTGGGAAAATTAATGTTGCAGCTTTACTCCTAAGTTATTTCTTGTTTGTTTACTCATTGGAATACTTTTCACTTGCAAAAGTTTCACATGTTTTAGCGCAAATATTTAATCTTATAAAACTCAGAGCTGCTTGGTGATGATTGCCGCTTGTTGAGTATTTTCAGAACATTTATTGTCCTGTCAAGAAGCCAAACCAGGACAGAGGCATCCGCCAGGAAAATCCCAGCAAATGGCTGCAGCCAGCAGATGCAGTTTGCAACGCAAAAATCAAAGTTATGAAATTGTTGAGGGCGGTGTCTAGGCTTATGCGGTTGGAAATCCTTCTGCAAACCATGCACTAACATGTGCTGTTGCAGCCAATGAAAAAAAAAATTTANAAAAAAAAAAAAAAAAAAGTGAAATCTGCTTAACTCAAAATCCATCTCGCTTACAATTTAGATGTTGTTAAGTCTGTCATTTAGATTAGCTGGAAAACTTTAGATTCAATCGAAACTGTAAGTCTCGTGCCTACTGACTGCGTCTGGACGGAGTGTGAGAGTCACTCTCAGTCCTGTGGGTAAGGTGACGTGCGACACTGTGTGTGGACACTGTGTGTGCCAGGAGTAAAAACCAAGTTGCTTCAGGTCTTCTGACTTCTTCATGCAGGTGTTGTCTGCCTCTGGGAGGAGAGATCACCTCCTCCCGGCACTTTTTGGAGCTACCCAAAATTGCCCACTGGCACATCTCTGTAATAGTGGCCCTGAATGGTGATACGTGGTTTTGGCTTGTGGCTCTACTGGGAGGATACCCTGGTGCTTGGGGACGGGGTCACAGCTTGCTTATTTCTGACACTCAGCTCTGCCACACGTCTCCCCTGAGATACCTCCTCCTGGACACTGGCTGGAAGTCGGGACAAGAATGATAAATTTAAGAGGTGGCCTTTTTCTCTCTGATTTTACCCTGTCACATCCGCTAGGATGGCAGACAAGTTCCGTGTGACCGTGGCAGTGCAGCTTCCCCACCAGGCTGCTACGATTTCAGTTTTAGTGTATTTTAATATGAAAAACAGAGTATAAAAAACACCTAAAAAGGCGCCTGCCGGTGATTTGTGCCTTGTATGACCTTTCGCTGCTGTGAGCTCGGGCCTCCTCTCCCACCTCCCCAGCTCTCGCTGAATGCCATCCCCACCTGCCTTGTCTCATTCTGACTGTTGAGAGTCCTGGAGCAGAAAACCGCGAGTTTTTTGCAGTGAAAATCTGTTGTTAGACCCTCCTCACCGAAGTGTACAAGCATTCCGTAACAAAGAAAACCGCTACTAGTTTTAACCAAAAAGAGCTGAAAACTAATTAGAAACGGATGAGCTTCAGGTGGTGCTGGCTTTCTAAGAAGAAGACAACGGTGGTTTGATGAGAAAGAAAACTATTTAAGGAGAATCAGTTTTCCATTCAGATGTGTTGAAGATAGTTCTAGTTGCCCAATGCTGATGATAGCTGCTATTTAACATTAACTTTGCAATGCGGAGGGCAGGGGAAGGCAGTTGATATGTCCACCACCATGTTTTTTTGGGAGGAGTTATGTTCAGGAGCTTCCCCATTTTCATATATTGCTTCCCCCTCTGAGTTCTCCAGAGTGGGCCCCCTGTCAGAGCCTTGGACAGACTCACTGCATCCCCTTTAAACTACAGCTTGGGCAGAGCGTTGCTCATCCCTGACCTTGTTCACAGCGAGGAAATGCGTGAATGTGCTCCGTAGATTTTGGGGGCGAGAGCTAAACAGTCCCGTCTGCCTCCAGAATTGCTGGAAGGGCATTTGCTCAAAGGCTTAATTTACCAGGTCAATTAGAGCATCCCCTGCAAGCGACAGTAAGTATCCTCTGCAGAAGTTCAGCTTCATTAAGAGAAAAAGTTATTTTTCTTCCTTTTTTTTTTTTTAAAGAAAAAAAAGCTAGAGAATAGAAGTAAATTTTTATTTGTCTGACCTTTTGCACACAGGTAGGGCTGATAAATTTACCGCTATAACCTAAAACAAATAGATCCAATTACCTGAATGGCTGCGATATAATCCTCAGCATCCTCCTCCTGGCTTGCAGAGATCCGTGCGTGCTAAGACAATGCGCCTCTCTTGTTCTCCTTTTTTCCAGAATAATTACGGCTTATAAACTGAATTCAGCCACACGGAGTATTACTAGGAAGATTTTTTTTGTGCTTGTTCCTGCTGTCATATTTCATTGATTAGCCTGTTACCAGGCAGGTGCCACCACTATGGCGGTGGTGTCGCGCCGTGTGGGTGACAGCAGTGTTATTCTGTAAAACGGGTCCTGCCGCCGAGGGGGGGACATGCAGGTGGATGGGGGTGCCCGGAGAGATGGAGCCGGCAGCGAACCGGAGCCACCAGCACAGCCGACACAGGGCGCAGCGGCAACACCGCCAAGTTTGCAGGATTTAAGTGGTCTGTTGAGCTTTCTGAGTTATCTGTTTGGTTTTCTAGGTTTGGTTGGGTTTGGTTTTTTTAATTTTAAATGCTGGTGATTTATTTATTTAAAAATATATCAATTCTGTTATATCAGTCAGATTTTATTGTGGTGAAAATATAACTGATTTAGTTCTACCACAGGCAGCGATCTCCCCTTTTCCTTTATGTTTCCAAATGAAGATTTAAAAAAAAAAATTTCAGTAGTCTCGCAACAAGAAAAGGACCTCTGAAAACTACTTCCTGAGGATTTCCGGGAAAGAAAACAGAAATTGAAGCTGGGCAGATGCTCAGCTGGCATCTCTAGTGGTATCCCATGAAACCCGCAGTGCCCTGGCTATTCGTGCCAGCCCAGCGCCTGCCCTGGGCACTGAGCTGTGTCCTGCCTAAGGAATGTTTTCTGAGGACTGATGGGAATACAGTGGTTTGTAGTAGGTGTGGATGTTTAAAAATTGGCTATTAGGGTATTTTTCAAGTGCCAGTGGTATATTGTAAAAGCAATGATTGATAAGTACTGTAAATATGGTGGGTGTTCCCCCCTGATTTGTGAGTTTAGGTGCTGTGTATCCTAATTAGCTCTAATTATCAAAGGTGTGCTTCAGAAAGCTGGCTCATTTACCACTGATCTGCATGATGGTAATGGTCCCATAGGCAGCCAGGAGCACCGGAGGTCCCTTCCCTAGCGCTGCTCCTGCCTGACCATGCCGGGGAGAAACGCTGAGGCTCGGTGGTTGTCCCTTGGTCTAAAAAGTTCAGAAAATATCAGTGGTGCCACATCTGGAGAGCAAATTTCCATACAAATAGGGATTCCCCATGGCATGCCGTGGGTTGTTTTCTGTGCACAGGGCTGCTTTGTGACTGCACGGTTCCAGGTTGGTTCTGCAATTCTATTTTAATTTACTGGTAGATGTGCAAATGGTTTTTTCGATTTCGGGATATAACGTTTTCATTTCACTGAAATAAATCCGTTACCCAAGGTTGTAACAGTTCTATCTGAGCTTTGCCTGGAAAATTACTGTTGTCATTTTCATGGGCATCACAATCATTATGTACTCGAGTGTCCTGAAACTCTCTGGCCATCTAGTCTGGTCTTTTCTGTGCCCTGGCCATCAGGTTTCACTCAGTCACCTCCACATCCAGCTCAGTAGCTAAGTAAAACCACGGGTTTGACTATAGTATAGATTCCAGAAATATATAAATTCTGAAGTGTGCTTTTAAAATCCAGTCAAATTCCTTTGAACTTTCTGTCTGGTTAGAAGTCTGAGCAAGATCTGTAAGGTCAGCACCGTAGGAAGTTTCCCATTGCCTCAAAAGAGTATTTTCACAATTCTTTTCTGACTGACTCTTCAGCATTTTTAGGTTCTCTCAACTTCTTCACAAAATAGAACTCGGCTTATTTTTCTAACTGTCCACAACACTCGCTTATCAACGTATCTATACACTTGTTTTCTGCAGGACTCTGTGGGAACCAAGGGAATATTATGTCCTGTAATCTCAGTTTTGCCACCAAACCCCACCCTAGTTAGCTTTAAACTGCAAGCTATTTATACTTCATAGGGATTTTTTTTAAACATGTGCATATATGATTTTCATTTCTCTGGAGAAATAGAGTGTTCATTTAGCTTTAAAAAGATACAGACAGACTGAGGTTGAGATGCTCTGTTATCTGGCTCTTTCTGGAAGTTCTTGGAGGCATTTTCATGGAGACCATGCCCTGCCTGTGTAATAGCATAACAGCAGCCGTTAATCACCTAAGGGCTGTAAAGACTAAATAATTTACCTGACTAGAATTGTGTAGTCCTTCCACCATTCTCATATGTGAGAACGTTTTCATATGGTACTGAGAGCGGACTGACTCCTACCAGACCAGGGTGCTCCAAGCCCCGTCCAACCTGGTCTTGAACCTCCAGGGATGGTGCAGCCACAGCTGCTCTGGGCAGCCCCGGCCAGGGGCTCACCATCCTCACAGGCAGGAATTTCTTCCCAATATCTCATTTAAATCCACCCTCTGCCAGTTTGAAGCCATTACTCCTCATCTTATCACTACACGCCCTTGTAAAAAGTCCCTCCCCAGCTTTCCTGTAGCCCCCTTCAGATACTGGCAGGGGCTGGAAGGTCTCCCAGGAGCCTTCTCACCTCCAGGCTGAACCCCCCCAGCTCTCCCAGCCTGTCCTCCCAGCAGAGGGGCTCCAGCCCTCCCAGCATCTCTGTGGCCTCCTCTAGCCCTGCTCCAACAGCTCCGTGTCCTTCTGCTGTTGGGTTGCCCAGGGCTGGACCCAGGATTCCAGGTGGGGTCTCCCCCGAGCGGAGCAGAGGGGCAGAATCCCCCCCCCCGTCCCTGCTGCCCACGCTGTGGGGCTGCAGCCCGGGATGCGGGGGGGTTTCTGGGCTGCCAGCGCACGGTGCCAGCTCCTGGTGAGCTCCTCATCCACCAACACCCCCAAGTCCTCATCACCGGAGAAGCACGGCAGAGGAGGGCTGGCAGGGTGGATGCTGCAGGCAGAGCTGCCGCCTGCGCCATCGGAAGGTTTTTAGTGGGTAGTTTGTTATAGCAGAGCTGGGTCGAGAGTGGTTTAATGGTCCCCGTCGAGTATTTATACAAATCCCTTGGAAGGGAGCACTCTTGGAGCGGGAAGGCTCTCCAGCCCCCGCCGTCGGTCTGGCTGCTTCCCCACGGTAGCCAGGGAGCTGATCTGAATTTATTTTTTGGTGGTGTTTTGTTTTCTACTGCGTTAAATGAAACCAAGTCAGGACCTGGAAAGCTTAAAGTGCCATTTCATTTTAGTTTTCAATTGCGTATGAAAATAATCCTTTAGAATAGCTGGAGGCGCCCGGAAGGAACAGCTGGAGGATGGAGAGACGTGGGAATAACGACTGCGAAGGGGTGGAAATCGCGGAAGGCTTTGCCAGCATCGTAATGAGTCCTGCAGTGCGGATGAATAGAGCCATCTTTCCCCAGCGTGGTTCAGCATCCAGCAACCTGCTGGAGGCCGAATTCCCAGCACCGCTTCCAACAGCCCCTCGTAGGCGTATCGTGCCCGGCCAGGTCTGACTCTCTTCTGACTCCCTTCAGGCCTTTAACCTCCAGAAAAAAAAATGAGTTGTCCAAATGGCTGCAGTGCTTTGTCTAAAGGAATGATTCCTGCCATTTGCCTGAAACCTGCTGCACGAGAGCTTTCCCGCTTCTCTTCCTTTCGGTGAGCCCCAGACGTCGCCGGCTCTTTGCCCCTTTAATGAACACGGAGCTGTTTCCAGAGGAATCTCCACAGCAGCTCCAAGATCTCCTTCCTGAAAGGCACCGCTTCATTAGGCTCCGTTAGATTGGACTTCATCAGGAACTTGGTTTTCCTTTGCAACTGATGAATTAATTAAGTGAGCAGTTTTTATTAGCGCTTTACTCACTATTGCAGTGTTCTTCTGCAGCTGCTCTTGGCCACGTTCAGATTTAAATCCCCAGCGACGCCCCCAGCGTTGCCATCTGCTGTCCTGCTCAGGAGGGTGGGCATCTTCTGGACCCCCCACCAGTGTCTGGTGACATCCCAGCTACTGTGAGCCCAGCACCTCTTCTTCCCCTGGAGCTCCTGTCTTCAAATCTTTTACTAATACACAAGATTCCTCCCCCATCCGCACCCGTCCACCCAGACCCATGGGACCTCGGGAGGGGTTTAAGAGCTTTTGCTGATGCACCTTGTTACAATTTTTTTTTAAAAAAAAAAATGAAAAATAGAGCTTGACCGTCTAGTGAGTGCCTGCTCCGGCAGCTCCCGGAGAGCGGCTGCGCTGAGCAGCTCTGCCGAGGAAGTCTGCAGAGCTGTATATCAACCCAAAGTATGCAGACTTCCTCTGGTTTTAGGTTCAGAACAAATGGTATTGGAGGAAGGTAAAATCCATTAAAATATTTGAATAGACGTGATATATGTTATATAGACTCGATAGGTCTACCAGGACTTATCAGACAGAAGACTTCCATGCATCTAATTTTGGTATACTTAGACATATACATTAACAAATCATTTTTTGTTATAAAAGCACCCAAACACCATTGCCAACAACATAATATGTAATACCTGCTTTGTAACCTATAAAGCACTTGCTGATGTGGCCTGGGAGACGAAGTGCTGCCTCTGCTGGAAGTTGAAGAAAAGCCGTACAATTTTCCCGAGAGTAATCTTCAGAGACTGGGAATGATATATCAGAGGCACAGGCGTAGACACGAAATAAAAAAAAAAATAAAATTGACTGCCTGGCCCAGGCCTTCATTACCAGGCAGGATACAAATCCTAGCAAGTAACTTTCCCTCACAGGCAAACATGCCCTCAATAACTTAAAAAAAAGGAAAAAGAAAGAAGAAAGGCTGCCATTTTAAGCCAGAATGACTCTGACTTTCCACCGCACATCCCTCAGGCAATAAAGTAATTTACAATATGTTTCAATCAGATATTGGAGATGGTGCTGGCTTAAATCGTCTCACCTTTGCTGGCATCTTAAATGCGCGGTGGCCGCAGCGGTGTGTGTGGTTTAGCATCATTCCTGGCCGGCGGGGTGCGAGTCCCCCATCCCGCATCGCCCGCTCCGGCACGGGCTGCTCTGCCAGGCGGCGCCGGGGTCCCCTCCCCACCCAGACCCCCCACCCCCCCGTGAGAAGGTGTTACCTGGCCTGATTTATCATTTACTGCTCTTGTTTTCTACAACGCAAATCCTTCCCCAAGGGTATTGAAAGGTTACTCCTTCTTTGTAGCTGACGTGGATTGTTGCTAAAATAACATTCCTGTTGGGTGAATCCAGTAAAAAGCGGCCAGGAACGCAGCAGAAACTGCAGCGGAGGCATCAGTTTCTCTTATTTATTTCTATCGCTAGAGTTGGGAGAGAGACGCAAATTAATTTGCTTAGGCTAGAATGCAAATTGGAGAAACTAAATCAGAAGGTAAAGTCGCTGCTCAAGGCCACACAGTCAACGTAAATTCACTCAATACTATGTTTTCTCCTTAATAAATCTTGCAATAAAGACCCTGATATGATCCGCACCATGAAGAGCAGCTGTCTGGTTTAAAACGAATAGGCATCCTTGCTGTCATTTCTCTTGATAGCTAGGGAGCCTTCGTTTTCCATTTTATAATCCTTAAGACAGGAATGTACTTAGGCTAAAAAATTCATTAAACATTAATATAAAGCCTGTTTTAACTTCAGACTGTTTGCTTCCCAACGATAATTGTTTAAGAGAATGAACTGTACTCCCTTTGCGGCTTTTCCATATATTTTCAAAAACTAATACTAGAATTACGGAAGATAGGAATAAGTACAGTAAAGTAAATTAAATCAAATTGCTAAAGCCTTGGGGAAGAGCTAATGCAAATGAATTAAACACATATAAGTTCCAAACAGCTACAGAGTAAGTTTCCTTCTGAGCATCATTACTCTCCGAAGCTGCCTGAGACACTGGCACCTACGCTAGCTGTCAAGTCGCTCTATCTGGAAAGAACAAAACCCAGAAAAATAAACTTTTAGCTCTGGCTAGTATCATATATTGTAAGTTTTATCATAATTTTCCTTTTCCATTAAAGCTATTACCTGCAAAAGTGTAAGTCTGAAATGAGCAACCAAAGTTAATTTTCTTTTTCTGTCACTGGGTATCATCTGTTCATGGATAGATGGAAATTCTTGATTTTAAAGACTCTTTTGACCTTAAAGGCAGGGGAAACTTTATTTAAAAGCTGTTTGTAAGGCTAAAGTACCTCATCAGTAAATAAAGCAGGGGAAAAAGGAAGAGGGCACTGAATACCAATGTGCTAGAAGTCATTAAAGCGGAGCTGCCACACAGAGGTGAACAGAGAATTATTGTTCACTGGATGCGGTGCATCAAAGGGAAATGGCAAAACAAACAAAAGAGGACATTATTGCAAACTGTAGGCAAGTTTTGCATGTTCGAACATTAAATGGGCTCATAAGTGATGAGAGAAAATGATAGCAAAATCGTCCATTAAAGGCTATTTAACACCACACAGGGAGCTTTTGGAGAGTTCCAGTCCCAGCGCTCCCCAGTGCCCTCTGTACTTGCCCTCTCCCCCAGGCACCTGGGACCAGTGGAGGATACTGGGCCAGGAGGGTCTTCAGTCAGATGCTGTTTGACCATCTCAATGTTGTGTTATTTTAAAGGCTAATCTGTGTCCAGCACAAGAGGAAATGGCCTCAAGTTGTGCCAGGGGAGGTTTAGGTTGGATATCGGGAAAAACTTCTTTACCAAAAGGGTTCTCAGGCATTGGAACAAGCTGCCCAGGGAGGTGGTGGAATCGCCGTCCCTGGAGGTATTTGAAAGCCGGGCAGACGTGGTGCTGAGGGACATGGGTTAGGGGTGGTTTTGGCATAGGTTTATGGTTGGACTTGATGATCTTGAAGGTCTCTTCCAACCCAAGTGATTCTATGAAAATCTTATCTGGATTTCAAAGTCTTACTATGGTGCTGGTTGTGAGGGTGAAGGGAAGAGGGCTGGAGAGGTTATGGATATGGAATTGTCAAGGCTGAAATGGAGAGAAAACCTGGAGAGCTGACTTCTCAGGGCAGAGAAATGACTGGACAATAGTAAAAGTTAGTGAATTTCATCAGTAATTTCTCAGATATGCACTATGTATCATGATTTAGAAGGTATTTGGAAAGTATGAACGATTGTAAGACAGGGTGGTTAGAGGAAAATACGAGTCTGTGAAAGGCAGATCAGGCTGGACTGGCTAAACAGCTCTCCCTTAGAAGAAAGGTGGGATCTGGCACGTTTCCTTTCCCAAGAGCAGCTCTTCTTTTTAAGCCAACAATTCCCTGCAAAGCCACTGCTTTGGGAAACTATTAGTGAAGCAGAATAAGGTGGAGAAATTGTACAGCGAGGGCAGATGAAGCCACTACTGGGTTGTGTTGAAAGGGCAAACATCAGGTTGGAGAGAGAGACTAGTGGAATTTCTTCCAAATTTATCTTCTTTTGTATTTTTTTATTCTGTACCCGGCCACAAAGAATAATCATGCTGTGATGAAATTTCCTGATGACACAAAATTGGGGGATATTATCAATGGAAGTAAGGCGGCTTGCAGTATTGAGGATTTAGGATTTCTGGTCTTTTCTTTGCAGTTATCTGTGGCTGCCCTGCAGTCTACCTACCAGTTAAGGATCTGGCTTCAAAATTATACCAAGCCGTGTAATACTTAATCTACAAAGAGGAAAGGTCAGGCTGGGATCGATGGGGTTTTGAATCGGTAGCTTCCACATCATCTCTTCTTCATCAGTTGTTTTTTGAAGGAATCTCAACTGGGGGAAACTGTCCTCAGAGTTAATATCTGCCATCTCATCACCCGGTACCACTGACCCCGTATCCCGTCTCTGATGCTACTCCCCACTTCTGCCTCTCTGCCCACCTCGCTGCCAAAGGGTGGTGGTTCTCTCCCAGTAATTCCAAACGTGGATCATGACACAAGATAAATGGTGATTGCTGCAAAGAGCTACAAATACAATAGCTGGATGTCATGAGCTCTAAGCAATGTTGACTTAATATGACAGCCTCCAAAATTTACTTTAATTTCAAGTACTCTCTGTTTGGCCGGATTCTTGTCTAAGTGAGAGGTGGTGAGCAGCAGTACATGCACGAGTATGCTTCCTAATTTACAGGAGCTGAGGGAATCTGTTTACAGCTTCCATTATGTAGGGAATTAAATATCAAGAGCCTGAAGGTTATTGGTATCTGTGATGGAGATACCAATCAATGGAGAACCTGAGGACGAGATGATCTTGGCGAGATAATGGTAAAAGAGAGCTCCTTCTGAAGGGAGCACAGCGTGGACTCTGTGAAGATCATTCTCTTGCAGAGCTCATCAAGGATTTTGTGGGTTTAGGTTTTATGTCTGTAAGACAACTCTTTAATATGGATGCAAAGATTTCGTCTATCTTACCAGCACAGGAGGCTTTCAGGATTTCTTCTTTCTCATGGGCTAAAAAATGAGCTGTGTTTTTTGAAGAGCCAGAATGTCTTGCCACTCACTGTTTTGCCTCCAGTTGCAAACATGTATGTTTTTCACACACGTTACCTGATCTAAATATCTGTGCTGACACGAGCTGAGTGCCAACACTATTCTGTCCAGATTGCCCTTAGTCTTCTGCAATAATTAAGTTATCAAAAGGCAAATGGGAGGGTGAAGTTAGGGATTTGCATACAGTGTATGTGGGCTATATTTTATTTATTTGTATTTTGCTGCAATCAAAAGTCTGTCAGGCTGTGTAGCTGCGAATCTAAATTATTTAAAATGCAGTTTAATTCAAGTTATGGGAAGATGGCCCATTCTGTGCTTACTGGAATATCAAAACTACCACCTGAGTGGATAGAAAAGATTAATATATGATTATATTTTTGTTGAAGCCTGAAGGCAGCTGCCGGGGTGGGGATGAGTGTGAGTCCGTGCTGCTTTCTCAATCCATCTTAAATCCCGCAACGTTAGATCCCCCACCAAACACAGGTTCCCTGCCTCAACCCTGCACCGAGGTCATTGTTGCCTTGTGCACTTTATATAAACCGAGTCCAGGCTTTTATCTCGTTTTTCTCCCCCTTCCTCTTCCAAAAAGTCCCGTGTGTCAGAGCCTGTGATTCCTCTGAGAGGCTTGGGAGGGCTGAGCCTCCTGGGCTGCGGGGCCTCTCGCTGCATTTTGGGTGATAACATCGGCGAAGCAGCGTCACATCTTTAAGTACTCAGCCGAAAAGGTCAATAAGCAGATGGCAGTGCCTTGGGCATGTCCATTTCTGTTACTAGCTGATGGGTATCTATTGAGGTTGTAGACTCGCTGGTGTTGAGTTCCCCTCTCGTGGATACTGCGGTGCTCCAGCCTTCCAGCAGCGGCCGGTTAACTCTGTCTCTCACCCTAATTCCCTCACAAAATCTCCTGCTCTCCCTTCCCGTCTCCCACAGACCCCCCCGCCGTGGAGCCCACCTTCCTGGAGATTCGGCAAGGCCAAGGCCGGAGCATCACCATGAGCTGCCGGGTCCTGCGGGCGTATCCCACCCGGGTCCTCACCTACGAGTGGCGCCTGGGCAGCAAGCTGCTGCGCACCGGCCAGTTTGATGTGCAGGATTCCACCGAGTACACCGTCAGCAGCCTCTCCCGCGACACCTACGGCATCTACAACTGCAACATCATCAACGAAGCGGGCGCCGGACGGTGCAGCTTCCTCGTGACAGGTAGGCTTGGTGGCGCCTTGGGGCGCCGAGGTGGTGGTGGACCGAGCGCGCTGCAGGCTGGCGCGTCGGTGGGTCACACCGGTCCTGCTTCAGCGAACGAATTACCAAAGAAATATGTCCGTCGAAGTCGAATCATGGCTTAAAGCAACTGGTTTGGATTCTGGGGAAGCTGGTAATAAACTAGGAGATTTAGCATAGTTCAGCAGTTCGAGGATAAAGGGTTTTGCATGTAAAATGGGAATATCCCTTCTCTGCAGGCGTCTGCCAGTGTGCTTTTGAGAGGGGCCCGAGAGAGTCATCAGGCAGCAAGTTTTTTCTGTTTAAAGTTTGCATTAAGGCTTGAATTTCTTCTTCTCTGTCGGTACGCTCAGCGAGGTTGGAGACGGCGGCAGGCAGACCAGGCTCAAGCAACTTCAAGCTACCCAAGCACAAAGGGCTATTGAAATTTGTTCATTTTCTCAAAAACCAAAGGACTTGGTGAAGTTCATGCACAAGATCACAGGCTCAGGGAGGATGCGCAACCCTTGCTGTGATCTACCAGGGTTGTGTAATTATTGCACTGGATTGACACAAACATTATACGTCTTTTATCTTTCGTATCTTGGATCTGAATGTTAAACAGGGTGTTTGGACATGCAAGTCTTGATTCTTCCTCTATTGGAAATTAGTTACCACGACTGGCAGACTCAGCGGCCTGATCCTGCGACACCCTGTGCCTACAGCAGATGTTGTGCCGAAGCTGAGGTCCTCTGGTCGTGCAGCCACATCAGCCATAGGTTCCTCATCCCTCTAGGCTGGTTGGCCAGGTACTTTTTAGAATCACTGGGGCGAAAAAAATCATCTCTGTTAAGTGAACTATCTCCTCCCAAGGTCTGGGGTGGCTCAGGAGCCCCCTGTTCTTCTGCACCAGCTGAGATGGGTGTCCAACCACCCACCCTGCGGGGGTTCTCTCTGGAGGTCAGCATGAGCAGCCCCAGCCTCCCTGGGGATATCGGAGCAGTAGCCCCATTTCAGCTCAAAATCCCTCCCATCAGCTGCTTGAAAAGGAATGATGGGTAAAGAAATCAACAAACAAGCAATTCAGAATAGGTAGTGGAGAGCTGTCTTAGAAGGAAAGATCCCCCGTCATAGTGGGATTTTATTTTTGTTAAACCAAATTGGCTGCAGCTACAATCATATCTAAATGAGGTTTTGCTTTTGGAGTCGCTGGCAGCTGCCTGAACCCTGCCGTTGTTTAGGAGAATGGGTGTGATTATCAGCTTCACTGCTCCCAGCAGAAAGGGCATGGATTTAATGGATGAGCTGCAGAGAACCTCTCGGGGACCCTGCTCTGTGCGAGTCCTGGACATCAGGGCACACCCTCCATCCACATCTCTCCTGGGAATAAAGGAGACAAATCAATCCAGCTGCCTGGTCTTTTTCAGTAAAATTTGGGTTTATAGGAAGAAATGTGGACCTGTTTTCATGCAGATACTGTTTTTTTTCTCTTTTGGCCTTAGTTGAATGGCAGCTCATCGGCAGGGATTCCATTGGGCCAGCGGCGCCCGGTAGGGATGTGGTGGGAGCGCGGTGAGCACCCCGATGACTGATGGCTCTGCTTCTTGCAAAATGTGATCAAGCCTTTGGCTGCCTTATCATTCAGAGCCTGCGCCGAGGTGTTTTCGCAGCCCCCGACTTCTCCAAAGCTTTGGAGTTTAATCCAAAAGGTGGCTCCGAAGGAAACCAGAGAAACAGTCTTTTTTCCTCAAATGAGTAAAAGCAGTTCAATTTACTGTTCATCGCGCTTTGGACCCGAGACTGTGGAAACCTATTATTTTGCCAAGACTGGGGCAGTCTGAGTGGCTTTCTGTGATTTATTACCATGCCAAAGCAAGCCACATAACTGAAAATTAGTACTAAAATGATTTTATGATATACTCTGTCTCGCATCCCTCCATGTGCCTTGCTCATTTTCAGTTTGTACCATTATGCGACTTTACACCGTATGGTTGGGTTGAGGATGCTGAAAGTAACACTGTGACTTTCGTGCTTCCCTCAGTCTTTTAAGGTTAAAACTGATGTATTTAGTAAATACATTTTTTGATACATGGAGTTGAAACTGCTCTCAGGAAAGAGCAGCAGCCCTATTCTGGTCCCAAGGCTCATCAGGACAGATGGAGTTAAAGCGCTGGGAGACTGAAAACGTGTAGAAGAAAAATGAAGAAGTGGTTAAAAAGGAGACTTACATTTCACCAGGAATGTGAATATGGCGAAGAAATGGGTCACTTCTTAGGCACACGCAGGGAGAAAAAAGCCATATAAATAACCCGGTGGCAGGAATCTGGTGATAGCGGAAAGCTTTTCCTTTGGGTGGAATAATGGGAGCTGTTGTAGCCCATTTTTAGTTGGTTTTATTTCCAGATTTTCATGTAGTAAGTGTGCTGCAATGCTCACGTTGCCGGGGCTGCAGAGAAGCATTGGTATGCTAAGAGAAAGATTTTCAGTACAGTATTAAAAGCAGCCTGGATGAAAAGATTTATACCGGCCCTAGAGTTTGCAAAACCTGTTTTTACTGCATTTGTATTTTGAGCCAGATTTGAGCAGATGAAAGCAAAATAAATCACATGTGGAAAAGGGGGTTGATTTATATCAGGTGGGCCAATCTGAGGCAGATTTAACCTGCTACTGTCTTAAAAATAAATAAGAACGTACAAGCGAAATTGTATTTGTGGGAAAGCAAAGTTGAGCTCATGCTGTTCTCAGCTTCACTATCGATATATTTTATTCAGCGGCTGATAGTGCACATCATATCCAAAGAGCAACAAAAAGTACATTTCAGGCAGTGTGTCGTTAAAACCCTGCCAAGGCCGGAAGCAAAAAAAAAAAAAAAAAAAAAAAAAAATAGATGCACAAAACGTCACGAATGGCACAGAAGGCTCCATGCAGAAGGATTTCAGTGCTGGAGAAAGAGGCTGGGTGAGCGCAGGGAGGGTCCCTGTCCCCATCCCTGTCCCCAGAGAGGCTGCTGCTCCTCGAGGGGCAGAGCTGGAGCCATCCCTGGGGTGGCATCCTGGCTCCTGCCAGCCCAGGGCACCCCGGGGACACCTTTTTCACAGCAACGTGAGTCTCCTCAAGGCAGGGGAGGTCAAACTCTTGGGTTTTCCAGGCTCCTGGTGTGCAAGAGATTGCTCAAGCAAGCCCTTGCCTTGCCATCAGAAGGGCTGGTGCTGCAGTGGGTGTTGTTTAGCAATATTCTGTGAACCTGGGGAGCTATTTCGGGTTAGGATTACCCAAAATTGAGGTACCTGACAAGTCTCGGCATAACACTTTATCTTCAGTGGCGTGTAAATTTGGCAAGCTTTAACTCTGTGGACTGAAATTTGCTTTGCCTGTGGCTGCCTCAGGCTGAATTGTTCACAAAAGTTGCTCTCCAAAGAGGAGATGGCTTTTTTAAATAAGGGAAACAATATTTTGTTTCAGCCACATTAAATTCTTCAGCTGTTTAATCAATATGTTTAAAAGGGCCAGATACACATCCTTGCCTTAGTCCTTGCTTAAGTTACATCGTGAAATCTGTCTGTCCATAGTTTATGGTGCTGGCTTGACAATGCTATATATAATTTGTACGAAACTATTTAAATTAGTAATCATAACAGCAGGTGGTACTAAACAAAGGTACTAATGACATTATGTTGATGTAGTTACTTTTGCCAGCTAACTTCTGATCCCACCATTGAGCAGAGACGGTTTTGAATATTGATTTTCTGTTGTTCTGTTTTGTGGAGTTTTTTTCACTGTAAAATATTACGTTAATTAGCAAGCCAGTCTTTCATTATTTACCAGTCTTGCATCACACTTTCAGCGCTTCTGGCCAACATCAAGTCAATCAACTCGTAATTAGGCAGGTTATAATTGTTAGCTACCAGCATGACCACAGCTTTCCCTTTTTTTGGAGCTTCACTGGTGTTATTGAACTACAGACGGAGCAGAGCAAACCTGGGGGCATGCACGTAGCCACCCGTGTCCGCAATCTAGCTGGGGGTGTCCATGCCAGAGGATCTCCCATCCTGTCCCCTGTGCCTCAGGAAATCGGAATCTGAGGAGGTAGACACGGAATCATCCCTTCTGTATGCTCCCGGCATCCATCCGCGTTAGGAGCTGTGTGATTCCTCACGTAGCCTTGGGGGAACATCCTCGCTGGAAACCTGTTCAGCAATTTCTGCGTCGGTGTTTCTTCCTTGCCCTTGGCACGATACACGGTATCGCTGGGGTCTGGGCAGCACTGAGCTGAAATCCTATCGGAATGCCCATCCAGCCTCTTGGGAAAGCCGGGATGCTTTTGCCACAAGAGCATCATCTTAAAATAAATTGCAGGCACTGGAAATTGCAGGGTGTCGGGTTCTTCTCCATGGCCCTGTTAGCTGAATTAAACAGTATTCTGCTGCTTAGAGCTTTACAGCTTCATTAATCCTTTTTTATTAGGGAAGGCCTTTTGCACTGAACCAAGGGACAGAAGTGTGTATTATTTGTAGCTTCCCATTTTCATTTTTTTCTTAGAGACTCTATGGAATCCACGTAAAGCCACAAGCAAATATTCTGTTTTCTCAAACTTGTTTGGAAGCAGATTCATTGTACTCTTTTTACCTAAACCATCCCAAAAAAGCAGGATTTTGCCAGTGAACTATTTTCACTCTACAGTGGGGTTTTTTGTCAGCGTGAAGGCAGCTTCCCAAGCAGGTAACTCAGCGCGATTTCCCCTGGCTGAGCTGTGTGTGTGCTGGCTGGAAGACACAGCGATGCCTCTCATGTCAATTCTGTTCCTCGCTGTGTGGTTACCCATCGTGGAGTGACAGACCGGCACCTGGACTGCTGGAGGGACAGGCAGGAGCTGTGTGCTCTTTACAAATGCTTCCAATTCAGCAGTTTTCCTCTCCGTTTTCCAGGAACCTGTAGCTGTTGTGACACCAGAGCCATTGCGACTGGGTCGTCCCTAGCAGTGGGTGACTGCTATATGACCCAAAGGACGCTGGGTGTTACTGAACCCTTGCTCGCAATAATTCCTTGGTTTTCTTCCAAATCCATTTGTTCCTCCTCCTGGCTCAAGCCAATAACTGCCGGCAGTTGTTTTGGGCGCTTTTGTGAGTTGGGTGTCTTGGTTGACCAGTCAGGTTTTTTGGTAATAGCTCTCAGTTGAGTGCAATGACATGGATGCATTAGCAAAGCTCCTTGCCAAGTGTGGAAGTAGAACCAGAGGGATCAAGAATGATCTGCCCATCTAAAATATTTCAGAAGAATAATCTTCCCAAACTAATGGAAGATTAACCGGTGAGTTGAAAACAATCATTCACTTTTAATCTCAATGCGATGTGTATCAGCACAGTCTAAATGAATATTTTCAGCACTTGGGTAAATTTTAAAGCTTTAGGAGACCATCCTGTCTCTCCTGTAGCACCAGCTCTTCACACACTCAGTTTAAGGGGTCTGTCTAGGGAACTCAGTTATGATAATTTAGGAGCAAAACCCAGTCGTTGGGCAGAAATAACAAAAAGTAAGATTTTGACCCACTTGAGGTGTATGCTAATTCATTCTATGCTCATTTCTAAATAAAAGTATCACCCAGAACTGAAGCAAACACCCATGGCCTGAGTGTTCCTCCTAACACCGTAGCGTTCATCTGTTAGCTCTGTAACACTACTGTCCTCCCCCCACCGAAAGGACAGCTGCTGCCAAACCAACCTATGAGTCTCAAAAATGCACAAGTGGGGAGTAATAATATGATTTTATGCTCTAATTCTTTGTCTGGAGAGCCTTGCAGTAATCGTGCTGTTATTTCAGCCAGCATATGAATCCTCTGGCCAGTGGTCAAAGCTTTGCTTGCCCCTGTTTGAGGGCCGTGGCTGTGCTCCTGCAGCCAAGCTCCTTGGCTCTTTCCTTGGAGACTTGGGTGGAAAATATGACGGCTTGTCGATATGAAAGGGTTCACTGTTGCCAAAGGGGCTTCATAGCTTCCTGAGTGAGGAGGTGGCAAGATTCCTGCTCTGTTCCCTGCATCCTCCATGATGGCTGCACCTGCCCGTGCTGAAAATACCCAACCCCTCAAATCATCGACTGCTGCCTGGTTGTGACTTAAAGGCAGACGTGTGTCCACCAGCAAACAACTCCGTGGGCCCTGACTCTATCCACCCCACGGTGTTAAGAGAGCTGGCTCACGTCAGTGCCAGGCTGCTCTCCATAATCTTTGAGAAGTCATGGAGATCAGGGGATGTCCCAGAAGACTACTTCTTCCAGTCTACATCTACCCCCATCTACAAGAAGACCTTAAAGGAGGATCCAGGACGTTATAGGCCCATCAGTCTTACTTGAGTCCCTGGGAAAGTTACGGAACGAATTCTCCTGGGGGCTGTCGCAAGGCAAATGAAGCACGGGATTGGGAAAAACCAGCATGGATTCACTGAGGGCAAATGGTGCTTGATCTGGACCTGATCATCTTCTACAACAAAGTAACCTGCTCAGTTGATGAGGGGTGAACAGTGGACACTGTCTACCTGAATTTCTCCAAGGCTTTTGACCTGGTCCCTCACAGCCTCCTCCTAGAGAAACTGATGTGTTAGGGGTCCCAACAAGTGGTCTGTGTGGTGGGTGGGGAACTGGCTAACAGGCAGCACCCAGAAGGTGGTGGACAATAGCTCCTTTTCAAACTGGAAACCTGTCACAGGTGGGGTTCCCCCAAGGGATCAATATTGGGCCCAACACTGTTTAATGTCTTCCTAAGTGATCTGGGTGATGGGATCAAGTGTACCCTGAGGGAGTTTGCTCATGACACCAAACTGAGAGGGGAAGTGGACACTTGGGAAGGGAGAGTCACCCTGCACGGAAGACCTGGATAGGCTGGAAGAATGGGCTAACAAGAACCTTATGAACCTTAACAAGGACAAGTGTAAGTTCTTGCACCTGGGAAGACATAATCCAGGAGGGCAGCGCAGACAGGGATCTGCTCGGCTGGAGAGCAGCTCTGTGGAAAAGGACCTGGGGGTGTTGGTGCACAACGAGCCCAATGTGAGTGAACAGCGTGCTGCTGCGGCAAATAAAGCCAAGGGGATGCTGGGTTGCATCAACAAGGCCATCACCAGCAGAGATACAGAAATCATTATCCCACTCTACTTGGTGCTTGTCAGGCCACACCTGGAATACGGTGTTAAGTTTTGGTTCTCGCTAGGTGAAAAAGGTGTGGACAGGCTGGAGAGGGTCCAGAGAAGGGCCACCAAGATGATCCAAGGACTGGGAAGCCTGCCGTGTGAGGAAAGGCTGAGAGAATGGGGTTTCTTCAGCCTTGAGAAAAGAAGACTTGGTGGAGACCTTACCACCGTGTTCCAGTATTACACAGGTGGCTACAGAAGAGATGGAGACTCCTTTTTCACAAGGAGTCACATGGAAAAAAACAGGGGTAATGGGTACAAGTTACTTCTTGGGAGATTCCAGCTGGACACAAGAGGAAAAATCTTCGTGAGAATAATCAGCCATTGGAATAATCTCCCCAGGGAAGTGATGGATTCCCCAACGTTGGACACTTCTAAGATTCAGCTGGACTATCTTGTCTGGATCATGCTTTTGCCAAGAAAGGTTGGACCAGGTGATTCTTGAGGTCCTTTCCCCTCATATTCTGTGATGATTCTATGATATACTCGAAATCTAATCAGGCTCAATAGTCAGATTACAATCATTTCATACACTGAGGCTTGTACCTCACCCTCTCTCATTAACAGAAACATTTCCAGTTATATTTTTTAGGCTTAAAGCTGTGGTTTTCTCTCTCCTGCTGATGTCCTCAAATAAATATACAGGGACATTGGCTGCATAGCTGGCCATCCTATTTCAATTAACGCAACGTGTTGGTGAAAAATGAAATCTGAAAAAATATTTCTCCTTTTTTCTCATTCCATTCCACACCGTGAAGTGTTTCTATATTAGCAAGCCTGAAGCCCATTTGGCTGGGACAGAAATGCGTGTGGTTCAATTGGTAGTGTCACTTTAATTTTAAAAATCGAAGCCGGATGGTAGAGGACAATCAAAGGCGTATTACTGGGGCAGGGTAGGGGCAGCTGGTCTTTTAGTAAGCTTATGTGGGAAAGGGAAGTGCTGTGCTGGAAATACAGATGTTTACTTTCCTTAGAATAAATCAAATATTCTCCTTGGTAGACACACTTCTGTTTCTGTTATACACATTTCCCTCAGTGGGAATTAAGGAATTATATTTGCTTTGTTCTTTTAAATATTTATCTTTTTTTCTTTTAATATGTGACATTTTTCCTCCAAACCGTTTACTGTCGGTATTTTTGGCGGGGTAAAACCCTGGTTTGACTGAAGTCTAAAGAAACCTGATCCACTTTGGTGAATTCAAAATTTGTCATGTAGAGTCAGCACTGGAGGGCTTGAGGGTCGGTGGTTTTTTATTTTTAAAATGAAAATCTTCCCTTTTCACGCTGTCTGCTTCTCTAATACTGTGGTATCTCCCCAGTGCCTTCTTGTATCCATCCTCTGCGTCCTCTCTGTTCGAGCGAGTCCCCGCAGGAGGATGCGGGAACCCTGCAGCAACGTGCTCGTTGCCCGTTAGCTAGCTGCCATTAATTTTTAATCTAAAGATCCTCTCTTCAGTGTTATTATTCCTGTTTGTTTATTTCAGTTGTTTGGTAGTTTGTTTTTTTTTTCTCCTGTCGGGTTTGGTTTGTGTCATTTTATCATGGTGATGCAGAGCAGGGGTTGTCTTTGCAGCTGGGAGCCCCGGGGGCGGCTGCTGGTGGGCGGCACGGAGCGGGTCTTCACCAACCTTCTACCAGGTTGGGAGAAAATTCAATTTAGCCATTTTCTCCCGTAGAGTATTTGTTAGGCACTTTATATCCTTTCCCTCCAGCTTACAGCAAATCTAGTACTTGAGTAATGGGGGAGGCAGAAGGGTGAAGAGGGGAGGGGGACAGCAGGAGGTTGTCCCCTCGTCTCCCCGCTCCCACCCTTCTCCTCCTCTCCTTTCTCCGCTCTGTTGTCCCCACACGGCTCACGCTGGTTTCAGAGCATGGAAAAAAAAGTCATGCAAGGTCAAAGAACGTCCACACAAATATGCCAACAACGTACACAAAAATCTCTTTTCAAATAGCTGCCATGCGCTGTCAGGTACGTCTGTGCTCCTGTCCTTCTGCGTTCTGTGCTCCATCTGCTCCCTGTCCCCGAATCCTCTTTTTTACCTTCTTTGAGTGCTAGGCAAATTATTTATTTTTCTAATTCATTATTCTGTCATAAAGTTGACTTTAAATAAAACAATTTCGTATTACCCTTTAATGTCCAAGTCATCTTGGAGCGTGTCGCGTTGTCTGGGGGCTTTTCTGGAACCAAAGTGCTGCTTGGGCTCTGCCTGAGTGTGTGTGGGTCATTGGTGATGGGCTGCTGGCTCCTGTCCTGGTTTGAGGTAGAACAGGACCAATTTTGTTCAGTAACTCTGCTTTCTAACTAGGCTTCTTCTAACTGCTGAAATTAACAGCATATTTTTTGCTATAAGGACCAAGGGCAGCCAACTTTGGCATTTGCCCCATTAGAGGGTGAGAAGCAGAAAAGCGTAGAGGGGTCCCACCTGCGGGGAGGAGCGGACAGGACAGGTGACCGAAAACTGACCAAACAGTGTGTTCCATCCCATCTGCATCATGCTCAGGATAAAAGCTGAGGGATCAAAGGGTCAGCCCTCTGGCTCTGGCTCTTTCCTTCTTCAATGGCCGGCGTCCGAGGAGCACTCCGTCTGTTCTTCTGCCTTTGATCCTGACCCATGTATTCCTGAATCCAGCTCCCTTCCGTCGCTGAGTCCAGTCTGGGACTTCCCCAGTGCCTGCTGGTGACGTGATTGTCATCCTGGGAGCTTGATACGGTTTTGTATATATTTGATTATTTTATTTTTATTATTTTATTCTTTCTATTTCATTAAAGTAGTTTAGTCCTTACTAAACTAGTCTCTCTTCTTCTCTCTCTCCGGCTCGGCAGGAGAGAGGGAACATCTGTCTCTCGGCTTGCTGGGGCCGATCCGGCCCAAACCCACCACAGCTCCGCACCACGGGGCACTAACCTACTTACTGCCTTTCGATGCTTCATCTGCCTCAAGATTAGCCATGACATTTTCCTGAACCGCTGAGATACTTCTGGTCATTTGGCCCTGGGTCTTTGGGCGGCGCGTCTCCGTCTGTCAGCAGGCACTCAGATACTTTGCTTTAATGGCCAATTTTCTGATGGTTATCCTTTTGAAATCTGCTGGAGCGCAAGGCTGAGACTGAGGTCCGATTCCCTTTGCTCTTTATCTTCTTCTCTTGGGTAGTGGTATTGAGAGCCTTGGATTGAATTTTCATCTCCTTACTGCTGATTTACAGCCTGGACAGAGATGCTATCGCAGTGATGGCTGGTTTTGAAAATTGCTTTGAAACCATGCAAAAGTGGAGAGCAGTGCATTCTTTTTTCTTCTTCTTTTTTTTTTTTCTTCTTTTTTTTTTTTTTTTTAACAATTTGATGCTAGCAAGACCAGCTGTCTTATTTTCGTGGTTGTCAGCAAGTGCAGAGCCTGTTGACTTCAGTGGGATGTGCCAGCCCTCGGCAGCACGGAGAAGTGAAGCCATCCAGCGCCGCCAGCTGGTCCAGCCCAGCTCTTCCTCCCGAGTGGGACTCCCTGGAAGAAACTGGCGTGACGCTGGTTTGGAGACCCCCCTGTGCTCCGTTGTGCCTCTCGTGAGATGGCCAAGCTCTCAGGATCCACTGTAGGGATTGCGTCGCTGCCCATGCCTTGTGTTCAGGTGAGGATCCCAGTGAAACGAGCGTGATTATCCGCCTGGATTTAGATGTATCTGCTCCCCAGAAAGTAAATGCAATTTTAATAGTACCGTAGTGACAGAGGGACAATTTCTTCCACGTGCTTTACTGAAGAGGAGAGTCCTGGCTGCACTCAAACCATGCCTGCAAGCCAGTGGACTACCTGAGATGTCCTTGGGGCAGCTAAGGGATGAGGTGGTGAAGGCACAGTCTCCACCCAGACTAAACCCAAGCATTTGTACCACGCTCTGTCCAATTCAACTGCCACTTAAACTCTTAAATTGTATTTAAGAGTATTGTATTTAAGAGTAAGTAAGTTGTATTCTGCCTTTGCCCCTACCTGCTATGTTCTTGAGAAGGTGCAGCTCCAGCACGCTGCAGGAATTTGGGATGTGCGATGTTATCAGCCCCGTGACCTCGTCACCGTGTGATGGGGGAACTGATGTCTGACATCCTTGAGCTCCTGAAAATTCTTCAAGTTTAGAGATAGGCTAGAGAAGAGGGTTCGGGGTGAGATGCTGAGTTATTCAGCATCCCCAGGCTGGGATACTGGCATTTCCATTTTTCACGCTGTAGCAGGTAGATTTTCAAGTAGGAAAATGGCCCAGATTTTCTTCCCTCTTTCCTTACAGTTGTGTTTTGAAAAATGCTAAAAGCCAATGCCGCTCTGGTTTGATGTGTTAATGCGTGGCTGTGACAGGAGCTTTACTGAAAGCTCACCTGTATTTAATGCTGCCACCTTCTCCAGAAAACAGAACTAAAAATCAAATCTGATATAAAAAAAAAAAAAATTAAAAAAGTAAAAAATGAGAAACTTCTATGCTGGTTTTCTGGAGAAAATGCTGGGTTTATGTTAGTATAGCTAGAGAATTGTTTTTCTTCTGCTTTGAAGAGTAAATGTAACTGAGTGTTCTCAAGAACCTAACTTATGGCTGATCTGTCAAATACATTAATTAGGTCAATAACTTTGGGTAGTCTCAAAATGCTAAATGAAAAGGAAGGATATTGGATTAAGTGATCGAGGTTATCCAGAAGGTGAGGGGGTTTTTTGCAGGTGAACTACAGGAACATTGCTTTCCATGGATATTTATTTTCCAGAGCTTGCACAAATTTCTAGAGGAAAAAAGTTTCTGTTCTTAGAGTCAAAAAGAGCTGCCACCTTTGGCCACGATGCACTTCATGCCTTAACCAAAATCTACTGTTCTCTATTCTGGTTTGTTGTTAGCTGTGGGGTAGTATTTGCTTTGTGCATTTCACACTTGTACAAGAAGGAATATTCACTGTCCTGAAAAACTTAAAATATTAACAAAAGAGAAACTTCTTTTTTAAAAAAAATAAAACTAAACAAATCCTTATATGGCCCACAATAAAAATGGCTTTTTAACAGAATGAGAAAGAAATGGGAACCTTCAAAGATTAAGTCAGAGAGGTTAAACCCAGTAAAATGGAGTATGTTTTTTGACAAATTGCCCAGTTGAAAGAAAATCTAATCAGACATCAAAATAGCTTCTTCAGTGCAGTAAAACATAGGTTTTTTCATCAACTGCAGAATTCATGTTTGTGCTAATCTAAATAATTTATATGAATCCAGAAATGAGGTCCCATTAAATCTTTTAAAACAAGCTTATTTTTTCCCTCAAATCAATTTTGTGGCCAGTAAGAATATCTGTGTAGTCTGGGAAGAGCCCTCTGCATGCGGGAATGGTGCTTTCTGGAGCAGAGGATTGGATGACTGGCGTAGTTATTTGTTAAATCAGCCTGAAATACAGAAAAAGATTGCAGATAAAAAATAGCTAAATAAAATCATGAGTGAGATCCAGGGCAATCAACAGGTTCATGCCTTCATTTTAGGAAGGACGTGGCCACCGCTGAAGAACAACGGTGACAGAGGGAGGTTGAGCACACTCTAATTTCCCTGTTCCTTTAGAAGTTCAAAAATCATATACAAAAACCAAAACAAAATCAGCAGGAGAGGATGGAAGTTTCTTCACCCTCATCCAACCTTCTCCCCAAAGCCAACTCAACACACAATGTAGTGCGGGAATTAGAGAGCTCATTTCAGGGCTTGGATAAAGAGAGAAAGGGTTCTGCTGGGAAGGGGGGAGCAGGAGCATCTTTCCCCACCATCAACACTTCCCCCTTTTCCAGGGTGAGTGTTTTGGACCAGAGGCGTCTTGTCCTCAACTGTGAATTGTTTCAGGATTCAGTTTTTAAGAGCAAAAGTGGAGGAAAACATCTTTTTTGTTTGATTTCAATCAAAATTTGCTCTTCTTTTTCAGTTGAAATTAGCATCAATAGTAAGTTATTCATTGAATCCTTATAATTAACTTTGTGCGTCTCTTTTCAATATGCCAGTTTCTTTATTTCATTTTTTATTGACTGTCAACCTCACTATTGGTATCGAGGTGGGTTCCTTGTGCCCAAGACGGGCAGAACTGTGTCAGCTGTCCACATCTGCCTGTTCGTGGCCGTGCTGGACATGCCATGGCAGGGTCCCCAAAGAAGGGTGTGCCAGTCTTTGCTGAGTTTTTCATCTCGGGGCTGTGTTGTATGTCTCCATACAAGGCAACTCCTGGCTTTTTGAGGAGCATTGTTGACTCTCAGGTGGCTGCATCAAGGGGAGCCCCAATGATAGAAGCAGGTTGCACCAGCCACATCTGGTACATCAGGTGAGGGTTGTGCTAGGATGGCTCCATGCTGCCTCTCCAGCAGGTTTATCCCCCTACAACTTCATAGGCAAAAACCACCCCAGCCTCCCATGTGGAGGTTTCTGAGGAGCCATCTGGGACTGAGCTTGTTATCCCTGTCCATCCGACGAGATAGGCAGTGATGGTGGCTTGGTGCATGAATGGTTGCTAATGGCATCTCCTGGTCTTTTAAAGCCTCACTCTCCTCTCTGTACATAAAAAACCCACCCACAACTGAACAGACCAGCGGCAGCAGGATGTTAAATAAGCGCACGGGGCTCAGCTGTACCCTGACTGTAACCATTTAGGAGAACCACAAAGGACATGCCAAGTCTTGCTGTCCCCAAACGCTGGGGGCGTTTGCTTCTTCCCCCTCCCAGTTTTTCCGTTTCCTTTCAAACTGAAGGTCATGTTGTACAGATTTCTAGAGGCAGCTCCCAGCGCTTCTCAGCTGAGGAATATTTTAGATTTACCAAAACTTCCTCAAAATGTTAAAGGTTTTGCTGAGGCAAGATGGGAGGGTTGTCCCCATTCTGTCTGACGGCAGGGTCTGAGCAGCCTGAAGTCTGTAGGCTTTTGGTCCCAGCCTAATTCCTTACAGAATCATACCAAAAAGGAAACAAAATTGTTTAAAAGGTCTAAATTAAACTTTAATACCCAAAAATTGCTTAAAATTATTGGGTGTATGCTGAAGATTTTTTGCTTTTTTTACCCCAATATAACAAAATCACATAAAATGATTCCAAGCCTGTGACAGATTATAGTCAATGTAGGAGATTATCTTAATAGAGAACTTTTTTGGCAATAAGAAAGTACTGATAAAACACCTTCAGACCTTAGTGTGTCCCAGTATAGACAAGTCATAAGACATAATCCATGGACTATTAATAAGACTATTTTCTAACCAAATAAAAGGTTTATGTCCTTTCCTAAACTATCTTTAGCATATTTTTTTGCAGTTAGAAATTGAGAATCGGTTTAAAAAATGCACTTAACGTATGACTATGTGGCAGGGTTGGCTAGAGGAGCAGTGCTGTTTTTCAAGGCACCTGCTGCCAAAAATGATTGAACCAGGTCAGAGTCTGGGCAACTCAAACACAATTTTACACACTTGAAACCCGAACGGTACAGAGTGACACAGAAACGTGGCAAAAAAAGAGAGAGACTAGGAAAAAAAAAAAAAAAGGGAGAAAGGGAGTACATTTGAGATTCATGACCTAAAATCCCGTTTGAAACACTTCATCTTTGGATAACGTATTTTACTTTTCTTGAATAGTGCGACCAAACTCATGAGCATTGCTACAGCCCTGATGCTTCAGTGGAATAGCAGTCAGTTTAAATTAATTAAACTCCTCTGAGACCTTTTGTCCACACTGTATCATTGACTTCTTTGCTGTAGCAAGACTCAAGACCGCTTTGACAGTCGTGTGTTTTATTGAATCGTGAGCTCTCATCTCAGGGGTATGCTCCTGCCCATCACCCGCAGGACCGAACAACCCTACCCCTTCTCTTGTTGCTTGTGTTTGACCAGAAAAATAATCTGTGGAAATTATCTGACAAGCTTTGGCGTTAGCAAGAACAGCCAACGAGTGAAGACTTTTTTCAGTGACATGACTCCTGTCTTGCAGACCGTGTTATGGGTAGTTACTGGATGCGGCTACTTTGCCCAAACTGTCTTTGGGTGTAGCTGAACCTCTGAAGAGTCAGGAGCACGGAAGGAAACCAGCAATTTGGATTTATATTATCTGTGCATACAGAAGTTTTAAGTAGCATAACTTTTTTCTTTTTACCCCCCACCTGGTTCTTAAGTTGCATAGTCATTTTGAGAAATCATCAGCTTGTGATGGATTACAGCCCGTTATGATCAGCTTGGAGCATGAACTGCCTTTTTTTGGAGCCTCATTCCCTGATCTGCTGCCAGGCCCAGGCTTTCACTTGCTCACAGGCAAAATCCAGGGGTTTAGCTGAAGAAAAAACTAGTATACGAGGATCTAGGCTTCTTGAGGGCAAGCTGGCATCTAGCCACAGAGCAAAGCCTGCCACATCCAGAGATCTTCTCAAAGCTTCTTCAGGGACACAGAAGCAAGATATTTAAATATCAGTATGGTTCATTCCCCTAAAATGGCTGTAATAGTCACAGAGGTGGTTTGAAAGGATGGAGATCTTCGCTTGTGACCGTGACTTTAGATTGGGACCACCTGGTCCTTCTGCCTTCCTCCTTACTTTCTTGGGGATGAGGCTGCAACGTGCCCATGTGCTACATCCTTCTGCATCAGCGAGGATGGATATCCAGGTGCTGTCCCTCTCCTAAAGCTGGCATTCAATGTCATCTAGCTCCTGTATGCCACACCTACAGACCTGGCTGCTGGGAGGCAGGACTCCTTTGCCTGCCCTTGGACTTTCTTCGTCCCTTTGACCTCACTTCACTGCAAACGAGCCTTGTGAATGCATGTTATGCGCAAGCTTGATATAAAATCACATAGACATTTTATGTTGTCTTGCTAATTCACCTCTCCCATTCTGCCACAAAACTGAGGATAGTTTTGTGTGGAAGGACGATGCAAAATGAAATCATAGCATCATAGACTGCTTTAGGTTGTAAGGGACCTTCAAGATCATCTAGTTCCAACCCCCTGCCCTGGGCAGGGACACCTCCCACTAGACCAGGGTGCTCCAAGCCCCATCCAACCTGGCCTTGAACCTCCAGGGGTGGCGCAGACATGGCTTCTCTGGGCAACCTGGGCCAGGGTCTCACCACCCTCACAGGCAACGATTTCTTCCTGATACCTCATCTAAATCTCCCCTCTGCCAGTTTGAAACCATTATCCCTCATCCTATCACTACATGCCCTTGTAAAAAGTCCCTCTCCAGCTTTCCTGTAGGCCCCTTCCTGGGCAGTCCCTGGCACTGGCTACTCTCCCGAGAAACTCCCAAGAGCGTACACCTCCACTATGTCGTCTCACTGCACCTTGGTGGGGACACGTCCCGATGTGTTCCCCAGAATGGACTGTTTCTTCCCAACCCTCCCTTCTTGAAAGGAATTCAGAGATTACACATGCAAGCCATTTACATTATTTGCATTTCCATCATTTTTTATGCCGCTGTGTGCAGACATGTTCATAACTGCTGTTCTACGCGGGGGTTTTGCCTGCATGCAAATGGCTTATAATTTGCCAGGACCGCTCACATTCAAGATCTGGATGCCTGGAGAAAGCAGAAGCGTGCAGGGCAGCAGCAGGTAAGGACAGAGCCAGTGTTAGAAGCAGGCAAAGCCCTTGATTTCTGTAGACAAGTTTCTGAGCACAACTGGGACAGCTGATCCCCATCTGACCTGTTTCTTCAGGGTTTTTTTTTACCGGTTGTTTTGTTAAAATGGGCACATGTGTTTGTGTGGTGCCTGTGGAGTTTGCCGCAATTACAAGAGATGTCCCAGTTGCTTGGCGGGATGTGTGGATGCTTTGCAAGTCTGGTGGCATCGGGAATATCAGTGTCTTGATTGACGGTGGTGGAAAACTAACAGAAATGACCAGGGGTTTAACGTCACTGGTAGCTCAGTATGTTGTTTTCCCTTTTCTCAGTACAAATATGTATTATGGTCTGTGTCCTTCCAGCCTGGTGGTAAAAGCTCTTGGTTTTGGTGAGGAACTGTGAGTTGGAGGTAGAGCCTTGAGAACCTGTATGGAGCTGAGGCTCTTCCACCACCCATGGCCTGTTGGATTTAAATATGCAGAGAGCTGGTAGAGCGAGGCCTTTGAATTACTGTTAGAATTAATTTATTTCTTTATGAAGACAACCATACAAACTACCTGTAAATCCTTGCTGTCTGTAGCACTGTTTCTCTAAGGAAGATTTGATTACAAGCTGACTATAAGTTATTAGTGATAAGTTATTTGCTTTCCAGTAAGTCCAAATGAATGTTACAGGCTACAAACTGACTATATAAATTACAATCTCTCATGTAAAGCTTAATGATGGTTGCAGTAACATTAATATCTTTCCCAAGGACAGGAGAAAATTTCTTACTGTGTCACTGATTACAGTAGTCTCAAATCCCAATTTCATGTCTTGCGTCAAACCGTCAGTGTGCTGTTTCATTTTTTGCCCCCACCTGATGTCTTTGGTCTGAAACTCGAAGTGCTTTCCTATGCACCTCGTTCCCTTGAGAGCATCACTTCGCACAGGCAGTTTCCCATGGAAAATGCATCGTGGAGCTGGAGTCGGGCATGGGCCACCCCTTCCTCCAGGAAAAGCAGCCCGTGTCCACTTTGGGTTCGGTTCGGTTTGGTTTTTGTCTCTTGCAGCACTGTTTGCTCTTTGTGAGCAGAACACATCTGTCCTCCACATCTGTGTCTTCCCCTGGGAGCAGCAGCCCTTCATAGTCCGACAACGCTTTCCCAGTGGCAACGGGAGCTCCACTGTGTTCTTAGGCTTTAGGAATAAGAAGTTAGACTCTAGCTTAGGGAAATGTTACCTAGTCAATGCTTACCTTCATTCAGAAACACATGCAAAAATGTCAGACTAAGTAATTTGTCTCCCCACTTGTTTAAATATTTCTCGAGTTTGCCAATCTAAGGTCAGTCATGGATGGCTGGGATCTCTAGGAAGTGGAAAAAATAGTCATAGACCATATGTCACCTATATTCTAACCTGTGTGGTCTTAGAATTTCTACTGAAGTATCACTACCATTTAAAAAACTACTTTTCATTCATCTGCTAGGCACAGTAGGTATTTGGTTTTAATTAAAGACCTTGGAGGCCATGGAGATTATAACAGTGCTACTGAGCCCAGAGTGTCTCTTAAAAACATACCACAGGAAAGACCGTTTCCAAAGCACGCAGAGTATTGATGTTGCTTTGTTTCCCACTGAACTCGCTCCTGCTGGTGGAGAATCTGAATTAAGAGGAGCATTGCCAGCCCCCTCGGAAGCAGATTTCTGCCCTACCCCACACGCTTGACCAGGGCACTTCAACCTGTGGGTGGTCAAATAAGAAAGGCAGTACTTGCTGTGTTAACAGGTTTTTTTCGCCAATCTCCTGGGCCAAAGCGCAGTAAAGGCAGTGGAATCTGAGCCAGAGACTGCCTTCTCGACAATTAATTTCCAGACTCGTCGGCATTTTAAAATTTGGGATATTTACTTCTCGCAGGTCATCAGTGGAGCAGGCAGTGCCAAATGTGACCTTTTAGCAAAGGTGACAACGTGTTATTACTGGATCTCAACTGTGTTTTTCATGTCATCTAGTAAGAAAAGAAAAATGAAGTTAATTAATTCCATCTTGAGGCTGAAGTATCTAATTTGAGGAGTGGAGGGAGGGGTTATCTGAAGGTTTCACCGTGCTTCAGACTTACTCATTTTTACAGCAAGTCTGCCCTAGGGGTAGAAGGAAATTAAAGTTAGTTAACCCCAAAAAAGAAAGGATTGTGGATGTGGCAATGGATCACACCGCTTGAGACACTACCACCTGGAGGTGCTGCTTGGGTTCCGTTGTGTTCCTGCACGCTGCTGCTTGAAAGCTGCGGAAGGACCCGAGGAGCCTGCCCTGGTTCTCCCTTTGCAGTGCCGTGAAGCCGATACGAGGGAAATCACGGCACTAAGCCAGGTCCTGGGCACGAGTGGTCACCAGTGACCCCATGTGCTCGATGTGAGCCTGGAGCCCAGAGCAGAGGCATTGTCATCTCCTGCTTCCTGGTCTGCTGGCAAGCGGTGCCGTAGGTGGCTACTGACCTGCCATCCCTGGGGGACAGGAAACTCCTACATTTCACTATTGCTGGTGGGAAGCAGGGGCAGTTCAGTTGCTGGCTGGCATTTTGTTTAGTTTCTTTCTGCAAAATGATTGTTTGCTTGTGTGATGGGAGCGTATTGCATGTTGGTTCTGGGGTGGATTGGAGCAGCCATTAGCTGTTGTATTTAGCGGGCACTGGGGAGCCCATGGTGGGGAAGGGACGGGGTAAGGCAGCTGCATGACGCTGAATGCCAAGAGGGAAGAGCTTACAGCTGCTTAGGAAGTTCTCACGAGCTTCGGAAGCATCAGGGGAGCCTGGTCAAGGAGCAGGGCTCCAGCTGGGACCAATGGATGGATCCACAGGTGGGCATGGCCGAGGGGCTGGTGTGGAAGAAGACCTGCAGTACCCAGCAGCAGGGGGGGACACTCGGGAATGCGTGCAGCGGGCCTGGGGGAGCAGCATGGCCAGGGAACGGAGCCGATCCAGCGACTGCTGCCTGTTCCTTGCATTGCTCCCAATGGACCACACGGAGCCGCGCCATCTCCCAGCTGTACATGTTCCTTCCGTGACTCAGTGCTGCGCTCTGATCCCGACATACGTGTTTTGCCAGGCACTGTCAGAGCTCCCCCCCACACCCTCTTTGCCAGAGGCCATATTTTTCTTTACATTCACGTGGTGACACGTTATTATTTACAATTTCACGACAGCATCCTGCTCTCTGTGTGACACCGCTTTCGTTTCCCTCCCCAGCCTTCATTTAGCAGGTCTGTAGTGCTTACTGGCAAGTGACACTGCTTCCCCCTTCCACGCCTGCTGTTCCCGGGGGATTTCTGGAGCGTTCGCTTTGGCGACAGGTAAATTACCGCCTCCACCACGAGCAGAAGCTTTGTTTTCTGTCGAGCTGTGTTTCACCTTGCTTTAGTAACCGCCTTCTAGTCAGGCACAGGCACGTGTCTGCAAACATGCATGCGTGTACCATATATGCAGGGTATGTGTAAGGGAGTGCACGTGTGTCTATAAAAATTATTACATGAGAATTATGGCAAATATGTATATATAT
The DNA here is from genome assembly GCA_013398295.1 of Chionis minor. Lineage (NCBI taxonomy): Eukaryota > Metazoa > Chordata > Aves > Charadriiformes > Chionidae > Chionis > Chionis minor. Next base: position 169,942 of record VZSF01007588.1, on the reverse strand, counting down.
GCATGTCAGCTTGCAGGAAGCTCGCTGATAAAAAGAGGGGTCTGTGTGTGAATCAGCCAGCTTCAGAGACTGTTCTAAACTGGATTTATTTATCCCTCAAAATGTCATTGCCCAGGTCACCTCTTCTCGCGACCTGTTTGAAAGGAAATCCAAACACATTGTACCGTGTTATAAACCCAATTTCAAATTGTATTGAAGCTTTTTGTCGGCAGACATGGACGTGTTAGCTCCGAGCGAATTGAAATGCAGCTCTGCCGCGCGTTATGTGTAGCTGTTGGCGAGGTCTGGCCCCGGTGTGAAAAGGAACCAGGTCTCTTCCTGTGAATCCCGTGTTGGAAGGAGGAGGAATTGCAGAGAACAGCGGCGTGAGCTCTTCCACGGCTCAGCCAGCAGATGTCACGTTTGGTTATGGCTGGCGAGGCGTTAGATCGAAGCGCTGTGGTTCTGGTGGTCCTGGCGAGGGGAGGGATCCATGCGGGAGAACCAGAGGGAACGGGGAAGGGATCACTAAAGGGCAGGTGGAGAAGGCGTCTCACAGGTGAAATGTGTATCACGCTCCATGGCATAAACTGAATCGTGGTGATTTAGTTCATCAACATTAGTTTAAGTGTTAAGTGGGATGTTGGTTTACTGGTTCAAAGCAGAACTTTTCGTACCTGGCATGGGAAGCTCTTACATCATTTGAGATGGGCAGAGTGCATAGACATTTCCATTTGGGTTCCAGTGAGGCATTTGAAAGGTCAGTTTGGTTCCTAAATCATTCCTTCCCTGCACGTTGCGATATGTTAGCAAATCTTTATATCCCTTGGGAAGAGACTTTTACTGGAAAGTGTGGGAAAGGGTCGTGGTGTTGGGAGCAGCAGGTCTGTGGTCATCTCTTCCTGGGGTAAAGAATTCCCTAGAAGAGCAGCTTCATCCACCCACTTTGTGGGGATTATTTTTTATTAATGCTCGCACTTGATCAGCTTTGGTACTTCCCAGGACTTAGATGCCTCTTCAGCAGCTCCTCTGAGCTCTTCTGTCACAGTTTAGACTGTCCTTTCCTGGAGACCAAAGCCCAAAGACCTTCCTGTGGGCAAACTGGTTTTGGTAGGGCAGGAACCCAGCTTGCGCTCTGGTGCTCTGGGCTCTAGTTTGGGTTTTCCTTTGCAGCCTGCTCTGCCTGGTTCCTGTCTGACCAGCCACTGGCAGTGTTAATTTTCTCCTAGAAGGATAAACGATGATTTCAGAATGTACCAAGGTCTCGCAGGTGGAGCTACAGGTACGGACTGTAGAACTGCGACTCTCAGGCTCTGCCCTTGACCCCAAACAATTCCAGTCCCTGGAAGTCACTCTAGGAGGACTAAGGGAAGGCCATGTCTGCACTATTCGCTCTCAGTCCTCGAATATTGGCTGGGCAGTATCTTAGCGATGCTGTGCAGATGAAACCCACAATGTAGTAGTGCGAATGGACTCAGGACAAGAGGAAATGGCCTCAAGTTGTGCCAGGGGAGGTTTAGGTTGGATATTAGGAAAACCTTCTTTACCAAAAGGGTTATCAGGCATTGGCACAGGCTGCCCAGGGAGGTGGTGGAATCGCCGTCCCTGGAGGTATTTAAAAGACAGGTGGATGTAGTGTTGAGGGACATGGTTTAGTGGTGGTTTTGGCAGTGTAGGGTTATGGTTGGACTCGATGATCCTGAATGTCTCTTCCAACCTATGATTCTATGATTCTATGATTTGAGGCTCTACAGAAAGCTCCAAATGAAAAGTACCATCCAAAGTTAAGGGTTGTGAAGGTGATGGTGGTTACAAGCAGGGGAAGAGCTGCGTAGCTGGAGAAAGGAATAAGTCAAGCTTTTGGTTTGGTTAGAGCTAGACTGCTAGGGAAGAAAAAGCACTGTTTACTGCTGATGTGAAGCTGGTAGCATATGAAATATGGAATACTGAAGAGGACTGTAGCTGGAGCCTCTACATGGTGTAACAGAGCAGAGGACCCTCAGAAAGCCGCAGTGTGAACTGACCTGCGAAGCACAATGTGCTTCCAGTAAGGAGGAAGTTTGTTTTACCAAAGCTGTTGTGAAAGTTGGGGAGAACCAGGGTGGGCAGGTGGTTCAGGCACCTGAGCGGGTGGAGTTTCCAAAAGGACTGAGACTGTGTGAGAATGGACGTTCATCTCTAAGAGCAGTTTGGGCAAAAAAATCATAGGGGGAGACTTTTGCAAATGTTGAAAGGCATTCCTTTGTGCTGTTCATCCTGAACCACTTGTGTATGAGCCACCTTCCAGCCTGGATTGGGGATGGATGGGCACAGGCAGTAGGGTCAGTGATGGTGGGAAGTCCAAACGAGGGATGCGGAGAGCTGGAAGGTGTGGGATTACAGGGAGACTGGAGGTCACAGGGATGATGATTTGGCTGCAGGATTGGGACTGCGTTTGGAGGAGAAGCAGATCTAGGAGAAGACATATGCTTCCTTTCACATATGCAAATAAAGAACAAAGTATCTTCTCTTTCTTATTGAAAATCCTTCATAAAATATATATCCTGTAATAAAACCGAGCACAGTAATGGGCAGCATTTTTCATAAACTCTGTGTCTCCCCATATTTTACACAGTTAAATATATTGTTTTGTTTAGGATTTATACCCTTCATGCATTTTAAAGATAGAGAGGCCTGGAGCTGAATTTGCCAAGAGGAGAAGCGTTTGTAGATCTCTGAGTTGATTTGATTTTTCTCTAAATGTTTATAGCTGCTGTTATAAAGTGCAAGACACCCTGATCATCGCTTACACTGAACTCCTTGTCATGATAAGCTAAAGTGCGTATGTGCTACCGATATGGAACAGAGATGGCAAAGATCCTCCCGCACTCGCAAACCACCCAACCGGCAGGCAAATTAGCAGGAATAGATATGAAGATAAGGGGAACATAAACAGGCAACGCAAGGAAATGATTCCTAAAGTGCTCTGTCTGCGTGTCTACTAAAGCTGTCACTGTTACTGGTGCTGTGCCTGCACAGTTACTCCTGTTTGTTTCTGCATGACAAGCCAGCATAAACACTAACCCGGTACGCTGAAACTCCATCTGGGGTACGTAGTCAGCTGCTATAATTAGGGAGAGAATGTCGTTGTTCAGTTTATTGCCATCGCTTGAAATCAGTGGGTTGTGTTTGCACTCATTACAATTTAAATTTGCAGTGCGTGCTCTTGATTTCGTACGTTACTTTGGAAACCACGTACTGGCAACTGAAAGGAAACAATTCTTTTGGAAGATTCTTTTATTTTGCTAAGTTTCTCAGGGATAAATGGCTGCGTGATGGGAAAAGGACCACGGGAAGATCTCCTGTGCCTGGTCAGGAGTTTCTCTAATAGGTACAAGTTCAGGACCTGTAGAGTAGGTGCATCAATCCACCTCTGTTCCTGAACAGTACTTCAGCGTTTGCTGGGATCCCAGTGGCACAGTGGGATGGAACAGGAATTTAACGGTAAGCAGTGGAAGTAGCTTTTCTGTTCATTTGCTTGTTTTCTACGAATCCGTTCCATATCTTCCATACCATTTCTGATCTTATACTAGTAGCGAGGCGGTAGATAATATTTTGGAGGTACTGCCTGGAGGAATTCAAATGCTGCCCATGCTGTGCTGCACAAGGGATGCCAATGACAGCAAAAGAGCTCAATGAGCGCGAGGGACCGTTACTGGGGAAGAGCGGGGCATTTGTTCTGCAACACCGGGACCGGCGATAGATGATGCTTGTTCCTTTTCCGGACCCAGCCTCAGATTCATTATGAAATAAGTAATTACCGAAACCAGGCTTGTAACTTGATGACTCTCATCCATCAGAAAGTAATGATTTTTTAACACTGTCTTCTGTAGTGTGCTCTTTCATACTGGTGAACTGCTCTCACCTCATCCGTGCACCAGAAAACGTCTGCTTATGGTTTGGTCAGCTGTTGCACACTAAATGAAAAACTAATTATTGCTTCGAAACTTGGATAAATGCGTCTGAGCAGCTAAATTCAAATAGGCTGTACCTTGTTGTGCCTTGGTGAGTGCCTGGGGAGGTCCTGCTGTACCCCGTGCCATGCTGGCGAGGATTTCTGTAGATGAAGAGCAGAAGTGATCCAGGCTCAGAGGTGATGATGGTTCCAGAGCTGCTGAGGTGGTTTTGCAACCTGCTTTGTGCCCGGTTCTCCTGCTGAAACTCAGGGATGCTCCTGTTTCGGTGGGATTTAGGCTGAGCAATGCAGCCGGTCCCCACAGCACACGTGTTCGAGGGGAGTCTCATCTTGCATGGTGTCAAGGAGCACCGGTGCAATTACTACTGAAGAGAGTGCACCTAGAACAAATGCAACCCATCACCAGAACAACAAACCACAAACTTGAGATTAAACAGTTTATGGGATGCTTTCCAAATTCATCATTGCTAAATATATTTTCCTGTTGGCGCTCTGCACTTTGCTATACATTTAATAGTTTCTTCCTCCTATAAGAAGCTGTACAATGCCCTACCTACCGCTTGTCCGCCGATGCGTGGTGCCAAAGAGCGGAGCAGGGCTGACATGTCCGTGTTGATGCTTATTCCTGGGATGCTGAGGCCCATCGGTGAGCACCGGGAAATGCTCCTCAGGACTGCAGCAGCTTCCATGCTCTGCCCAAGTTCAGAACAGATTCGCAGCCTCCACATTGGCTTCTCCTGCCTGTGCTCAGTGGAGCAGCCACACCACTTTTGGTACAGCTGCTGTCATTTGAAGCCATCTCAGATAACTGCCACTGTCTGCAGGCAGTAAGCTTTTTTTTTTCTCCTATGAATATACCTGGTTAAGTTGTCGTGAGCTGGCTATCCACTATTTGAAGTATTGTTCAACTGAGTCCTCATGCTCAATGAATCTTAGAAGTGAGCGTATTCTTCTCCCACCCAGAAGAGTACCCAGAAGGGCTGGAGCCCCTCTGCTGGGAGGACAGGCTGGGAGAGTTGGGGTTGTTCAGCCTGGAGAAGAGAAGGCTCCGGGGACACTTTATAACCCCTGCCAGTCCCTAAAGGGGCTCCAGGAAAGCTGGGGAGGGACTCTGGATCAGGGAGTGGAGCCATAGGATGAGGGAGAACAGTTTTAAACTGAAAAAGGGGAGATTTAGATGAGATATTAGGAAGAAATTGTTGCCTGTGAGGGTGGTGAGCTCCTGGCCGGGGTTGCCCAAAGAAGCTGTGGCTGCCCCATCCCTGGAGGTTCAAGGCCAGGTTGGAGGGGGCTTGGAGCACCCTGGTCTAGTGGGAGGTGTCCCTGCCCAGGGCAGGGGGTTGGAACTGGATGCTCTTGAAGGTCCCTTCCAACCAAAACCATTCTGTGATTCTAAGACTGGTTCGTGTTTGGGAACTGGTTATGGGAACTGGTCAGAAGGGACCTTGGGACATATGTTCCTTTGTACCATACTAATTAATCACAGTCATGTCCTCAGATCAATATTTCTTGAGATCTGGTATCACGTCTCCCTGAAGTCTTATTTCAGACTTTCAGAGAAATTAATGCGTAACAAAATTTAACTCCAGTGATAGAGGACAGCGGGCAACTCTTAAAAATCCTGTGGCTGCTGCCCTGGAAGATGGTCTGTGAGTAGGGTGTTCCCCTGGCTGCTGATCTGCTGGGCATTAATTAGAGATGCAAAAAATGCACCAGTTATGCCCAACAAACAAAGCTGGGTTTGGCTTCTTGAAATTAAAGACAGCAGAAGGAAAAATTGCTGCTCGCTGCCGCCCATCGCAGACCTCTGCAGTGTTTCTGCTGCGCAGCAGGTTTGCAGGGCTGGGAGGTGTTTGTGAATCCAGACAAGTGGAGTTGAGAGTTGGGTGCTGGGTTTTCTTTCTTCCCCCTGTGCTCACCTGAGGAGGGAGACTGCTAAAATCCTGAACAGCCCCTGTGTGGCCCGGAGCGCCGTTAGCTAGAATTGATAATTGTAGGCTTCATACGTGGATGCATTCAGGTTGATGGAACAGCAGCAACAAATGCAGCAGGATGTGTAATTGTGCTGCTCGCGCTTGATGGCCTCTGTAAGCGTGCCGGGGAGGAATTCACACTTTATTTTAGCTCTGTAGCCTTCAAATACAAACATTTGGTCTGTCTGCTGATGCGGTTTTCTCTCCTGCAGGAGCCAGCCCAGATGAGCAAAACTGCGTTGGGTATTACCTCTCCTTACCCTGCTCCCACCTGCACGCACAATCCCAATCCTCTTTCTTTTGCACATGCTGCATAGTCAGAAGGTAAAAAAACAGAGATGTTTTGCTAGTGATAGAAAGGAAAACAAACAACGTGCTCCACATCAAACTGTGTCGTGTATCCTCTCCCTGGCAGAGCCCCAAGCATCACAGTTACTTGGGTTCCAGCAGTGCAAGCACAGAGGGGGGGATTAATTAAAACTGGTACATGTTAATGGAGCTCTAAACCTGGCTTCAGATTGCCTTAACAGACACAAAAAATATCATGGTATTAAACTCTTCCCCCTCGGGACGTGCTGGAGCAGTGTGTCAGCAAGAAGCTGCCCTTTCCAGGGATGCGGTACTCCTGGATCCGTCAAAGCTGCCTGCGGAAGCTGCCCTGCCTTTTCCCTGCCTTCATCCCTCCAGTGGTGGCCATGGCACGCTGCTCCTCTCGCCAGCACCCTCCTGAGGACTGAGAAGGGTTTCACCATTTTCCCCTACGTATCTGCATCGGCACAGACCTGGGATCCCTCCCAGACCACCAAAATCCCCTTCCATGGGCAAGAGAGGAGTGGTCAGTTGGTCACAGCTACCTCCTCCACCTGAAGCCTGGCCAGGTTTGGTCCTGGGTATGCTGAGCTCTGCCTGCCCGGCCTGAGATGTTCTAATAACACCTTGAATGCCCCCAAGGCTGAAGCCCCAAGGGATGTCCAGCTGGGGTGTGAAGGACAGCAGCCCCGTGCGCTGCCTGCTTGAGACATCTGTGCAGGTGGGGAATATGACACAACCTCTTCCAAGCATGGCCAGGGCTTGAAGCTGGCTGCTGAGCTAACCTCTACTGCAGGGGCTTTCCTCCAAGAAACCCACTGCCTCCCCACATTGAAGTTGTGGTAAGCCAAGGGCTGTTGCTCGGTCTCTTACACTTCAGCATCTCTTTATTTCTTTAGTGGAGGATATAAGCATTGGTAAGATCCCACCACAGTCTTCTCTTTAGTCTGCAGAAGAGAAGACTGAGGTGGGATCTCATCAATGCTTACCAATACCTAAAGGGAGGGGACCAGAAGTAGGGGGCCACTCTTTTTTCAGTGGTGCCCAGTGACAGGACAAGAGGTGATGGGAACAAACTTGACCATAGGAAGTTCCATCTGAACACGAGGAGGAACGTCTATCCTTGGAGGGTGGCAGAGCTCTGGCACAGGCTGCCCAGAGAGGTGGTGGAGTCTCCCACTCTGGAGACATTCCCAACCCGCCTGGATGCCATCCTGTGCCACCTGCTCTGGGTGACCCTGCTGTGGCAGGGGGTTGGACCAGATGATCTCCAGAGGTCCCTGCCCACCCCTAACATTCTATTATTCTATGATTCTCTAATAATCTTTGCTGGACAGCATCACCTCGGGAAGCGACACGGTTGGGTGGTGGCAGGCTTGGGGTGTTTGTCCAGAGACAGAGCAAATGGTTGTGGTGACGGGGGACACCTTTGGTGCCCAGGCAGACTGCCTCCGTGTCTCATAGCTCCTGCGCCTCCAAAGGCCACGGCTGCTTTTTGTGTACTCTGAAGCACTGCCCAGCTCTCTTGTACTTCTGAAGTTCACAAGTTAAAGTCTTAATGTTGTGTTGTTAAATTTTTAGCAACTCCATTCACACCAGAAAGCTCTTCTGTTCAGGGGGATTTAGAATAATGCAACGCTTCATGAGCCCTCATTATTTCTCAAAATGTGACTGTGTTGACTGTGTTGTTCAAGTGCCCATATCGTGACAAGAGTCTAATTATGGATCCTTTCTGTAGACCCCCAGAGATGCCATTATGTCCACCTGCAGTATAAGATTATAATTTGCATTCAGCATGAGCTTTTCTCCATTATTTCCCCTGCACATAAGGAAAACAAATCTTATCGACCACTGATCCTCTTTTCATTTATCTTACATTTCATTTTTTAAAACAGCAAGTTTTGCTTTGCTTCTTTCCCTGGGAGTATTGTTGTTTGCTACTTCAGCACTCGCATATCTGCTCTAGTCTGGTCTAATTGCATGTGCGCCTTTGTTGGGCAATTGGGAAAAATATCTTGGCTAAAAGGGCTTTTCATCCTTCAAAAAGAAAAGCATGGCTGGAGGGGATGACACACCCAAAGATAAAAGCTTAATCAATAGCCGCAAGATTGGTATATATTCACACGATTTTTCCTTTGTGCCTTTTCAGGGTTTTTATTTATTATTTTTAATTTTTATAATGCTCTTTTCCCCTCTTCTCACTACTTTCTGATGACTGAAATTCTCAAAATATCTCTTCATTCATCTCTATTTACACCTGTAGATAGAACAGTTTTGAGGAGAAGATACCTAAATACAGTGTGCATTTTGGCACAAGCTTCTGATACCTGAATTAAAGGAGGAGAGTAATGAATGCATCCCCATCTCATAGGTTGACGTGAGCCGGCAGACCACATCTTCCCATGAGTCTGCTCTGTGTTTTCATTGCATTTCCTAATTACTCACCCTGACAAAATCCCTGCAGAAACAGAAGGACAGAGGTATAAGCTTTGGGAGGTGAAAGACCTCATTCTGCTTCAGTTTTTCTCTAATGAAAAGTCTCTTTTAGACCTTCACAGGATGTTCACATCTGCAAATGTTTTAGTTTCCAGTGTTTCATCTCCTTTTGGCATAATTCAGGCAACAAAATTTAACACAGCAGATCCTGGTTTGTGTTTGCCCCCATCCTCTTCCCAACAGCATTATGCTCAAGGCATAGAAACTCCTGAGAAAGGAGGCAGAGCCAGGCAGGGCGAGGATGGACCTGTTCCATGGAAGTCAGTCAGTCTTTGAGTTGAGGTTTTGTTCCTGTTGAAGCAGACCCAGGGTGAAAACTGGTGATTAACAACAATTCCTGCAAATCCAGCTGTTAAAACTCGTTTCAAGTCAATCCAAACCTTTTTGCTTTAAGAAACGGATGCAACGCTGCTTGTTGGTGTGGCACGCTAAAAAACGATCAATGCAAAAGGACTTAAAAATATGAAAGGGATCTATGTCTCTTTGGCACGTACTGGTGCATGCTCGAGCGTTGTTTGACTTTAGGACAAATCCACTGAGACTTTTTGGGGTATGTGGGAATTGCGTATTCCAGAGGAGCAAAGTTCCCTCAAAGGATTTTTGGGGCAGGTCTAATTGGAGACATCCCTTTCCCTACTGCATCTGCTCGTAGCCTTCATGGATTCGACTTATTTGGCTGTACAGAGGTGCTTGGTGGTACATGAGATGCTCTAGGATGGTGCACGCAGCTCCAGCTGTGGCTCTAGCAGGTCCTGGATCTCTTATAGCTCTTGTGTTGTATCTTCCACCCAGCCTAGGTGGCTCAGCTACCCTACTGCGTCTCAGATGCTGCTACATGCCCATGGCTGAGCAAACAGATTGGGCACTCTGTGTCATTTTTGCTATTATAGAAAAATCACTCTTTATGGGATGCTCTAGAGGCACAAATGTAATTTGCATGTAAAGATGTCCCTAGTATTTGTGGGTTTACATCAAAGGGAACTCATAGTTGGACAATTCAAGCAATGTTTTGTCATGTCTTTGGGAAATCATCCTTAGGTTTTTCATACGTATAAAGGATGAAGTCTATAATGACATTCTGGTGAAACATTCGTGTGCCCTGGATGCACTGTGAGGTTTCATTTCCCTCAGTTGTGCAAATGGGTGTGTTCAGTTACGGTAGGAGCATTCACATCTGTGATGTTAAGAAGGATGGCTTGAGCGCATTTGCACTCAGGAAGTTGGGGAGGAGAAGATGAGGTGAAGGCAGGAGTCCCTGGAAATATCCACCTTGTATTTCCAGCTCATGGATGTCCTTTCCAATTATTTGTGCCAGGTACAGCAGCTGTCACTGCGTCTTTCTCTGCTCAGCGTAGTGCACATTGTTTTGGTATCTCTATTTTAAGCTGGGCCATGAAAAATGAGCGCAGCGGCATGTCCCATGGCTCCAGCTTGCCTTTGCTAGGAGCTCAGTTAATTTTTCCCCTCCCAAGCTCACACCTGGGCCACGGATGCCACGGAGGAGTGAGCTAACGACAAAAGCAAACCACAAATCCTTTAAAAAACTGGGTGAAGGCAAATAATTCCAAAATTTCTGGAAGAAGATATTTAACCGACTGACTCAAAACACAGGGGAAGAGGGCGGTTGCAGGTCAGGCACCAACGCTTGGCTCCAAAATCATTCTCTGATTTCTTTGTTTTCCCCGGTTTTGTTCACATCTCCTGCAGGCAAAGCCTACGCTCCGGAGTTCTACTATGACACCTACAACCCCCTGTGGCAGAACAGACCCCGCGTCTACTCCTACAGCCTCCAGTGGACCCAGATGAACCCTGACGCGGTGGACCGCATCCTTGCCTACCGCTTAGGGATTAGGCAGGTGAGGAAAGAAATTGGTTTGTGTAGGACTTTCCTTTTGAGTACTGACCTCTGTGAGGACTGCCAAGCTATTNTATTTTATTTTACTTTATTTTTTTACTTCATTTTATTTCGTCTTCTGTGAGTTGGAGTCGCTTCTCCTCCTTCTGGAAGACTTGCTGCCATCTTGCAGAAGTGGTCCTCTGCCACTTGCAGATCCTGGAAGCTAATTTGCACATTTGCAGTGCGAAACACAGAGATTAAAGAGCTGTTCCTCAGAGGGTTTGCAGAGGCTGTGGCTCAAGATATGCTAGAAAGATTACAAGAAAGTAACTTGCAGTGAAATTAAAGTTTCAGTCTCTCTCTATGTATCTATATATCTTTTATCAGATCGGAAATGTAGAGGTAAACAGATGAATGTATGTAAAGAGATGATGTAAATAGATGAAAATAGGGATAGCTGTAGCTTTCCTATGGAAACACATGGTGATCCTTGAGAACCAAGACACCTCTCCTGACCACATTAAAGCCGATCACACATGTGTCTTCATAGATTCACTGGGAACTTTTCAGCGGGAATTGGTGGTGTTAAAGAAATATGGGACCAAGCCACTTGCAGGGAATTGTTAAATTAACATAGTCATCCCCATTAACTTTCCCTTTAACAATTTTAAAGGAAAAATATCATCTGTCTTCTTTGAAGGTTATTGCTGCAAAGCTTGAGTTTTAATAGTCAATTAAAGAGAAAGGACCAATCTGTGCATCGCTTAAACTCTCATTAAATGGCAACACCTCTGCTTGCTCCCCTTCCCAGGGCTGAGTGATCTTCCTCCAGCTACATCTCTACAAAATCTCACCATTTTGTGTTCTAAAGGCAGAACATCCCTGTGTCGTAACACTTATTTGCGGTCCTGTCGAGAGTCTGTCAGTGCCAAACGCTACAGGTGTGCCAGGGATCGACCCTGGCAGCTCGGGACGTGGCGTTGCCAGGCTTTCCCATGGAGAAGCACGTGGTTTGAAAATAATGCTCCTTGCTGGGAACACCTCCTTGGCCACCACATCCACCTCCGAGTCGTATCTTACCGGTTGGGCTGCCAGCCTTGGTCTGGCTGAGATGTGCGCTGGCAGAGGAGGCTGTGGCCATGCCGTGCCATGCCGTGTTGTGCCATGCTGTGCCATGCCAAGTTTTGCCATGTCATGTCCTGCCCTGCCATGCCATGCTGTGCCGTGTTGTGCCGTGCCATGCTGTATCTTGCCATGCCATGCCGTGCCATGCCGTGTCGTGTCATGCCATGTCGTGTCATGCCATGCCGTGCCATGCTGTGTTGTGCCGTGCCGTGTCGTGTCTTGCCATGCCATGTTGTGTCATGCCGTGTTGTGCCATGCCATGTCGTGCCATGCCATGCTGTGTCGTGCCACGCCATGTCGTNGCCATGCCAAGTTTTGCCATGTCATGTCCTGCCCTGCCATGCCATGCTGTGCCGTGTTGTGCCGTGCCATGCTGTATCTTGCCATGCCATGCCGTGCCATGCCGTGTCGTGTCATGCCATGTCGTGTCATGCCATGCCGTGCCATGCTGTGTTGTGCCGTGCCGTGTCGTGTCTTGCCATGCCATGTTGTGTCATGCCGTGTTGTGCCATGCCATGTCGTGCCATGCCATGCTGTGTCGTGCCACGCCATGTCGTGCCATGCCATGCTGTGTCGTGCCACGCGGTGTTGTGCTGTGCCATGTCATGTTGTGCCATGCCACACGGTGTCGTGCCATGCCATGTTGTGCCATGCCATGCCGTGTTGTGCCATGCCATGCCATGCCGTGTCATGCCATGCTATTTCATGCTGCGCCATGACGTGTCGTGCCATGCCATGTCACGTCACGTCGTGTCATGCCATGCCGTGTCATGCCATGCTGTTCCATGCTGTGTTGTGCCATGCCATGCCGTGCCGTGCCATGCTCTATCATGCCATGTCATGCCGTGCCATGCCCAGTTGGGGTCACAGGGCTCCCACCATCCCATCTCCTGGGCACGTGCCACTGGCTCCGCTCCCAGCCTGGACCTGCCACAATTGAATGAAGACTTTTTTGGTGCTTACTTGGGGGAATTTGCCTCACATTCTTTTGGTCTTGTTTTACACCCTCACCGAGCTTACTTTTCTTTTAATACCACAGCTGCTTGATTTAGAAAGTACATGTTTGGTTGTTCACGCCTGAAATAATAGTTTGTGCAGGGAGAAAGAGATCGGGGATTAAGACAGGCTCGTGAAGATGCACATATATTTTCGAAAATGTGAGTTCAGAAAGTATTTTGTTATGCTGCAGATCTCCTACTGGGATGAGCTTTGTAAGCTGCAAAATAAATATACAGTTTCAGCCTGTTATTTCTGCTGAGTGAATGGGGTTTTGCTTGTGTGACTTTTGTGGTAGTTGTGGCGTTGTCACGTCCAGGGAAGGACTTTGGTACCTGGGAGGTGCTGGCTCTTCTGCACTCAGACTTTGTCTCTGCCTGAATCTTAATGAATTTGAAATGAAAACGGGCAATTTTTAATAGATGTTTATGCAACTGTTTGCATCATGGGGCACTAATCAGTTCCGTTATTCCCAGTACCGGAGAGGAATTATTAAATTTTAAAAAAGAATTTGCTGAAGTAAAACCATATATAATGAAATTAATTGCGTTAGGATTTTTAGGCTTTTCTAATTCCATTTTGATTTACTTTTAATTATCTATTTGTATAATTATCTAGAGTTACTTTACTCTAATTTCCTTGACAACACTCTCTGTCAGGCTAATCATAATATTTTCCTTTTGTCTGTCTGAAGCCACATTTAAAACGTGGGTGATTTAGAACCTAGTGAGCCGTCTGCGTACATTCATCCATTATTGCAGTAATTCCCCCTGAAACAAGGGTGATAATTAAACTACTCTTTTTTTTTTGTCACCTACCAGTACTTGCCACCAGCAGACTGATTGCCCTCTGAACTGTTTGCATTTGGAGAGTTTATTTGACGTAGAAAAGTATGTTTTACTGGGGTTTGCTGTTATTTTTGTTTAGCAGTAGAAGTGGGGCTGAGCATCCTTCGGGAGCGGCGGAAAACACGGCTCAAGGCTGGGCAAAGTTCATCGTTGTGGGAAGAGGGTGGGAGGATTTTCCGGTCGACGGGAGGGTCCGAGCTGCTGCCCGTGTCAAAAGTGACTGCTCCTCATCCTCTTCATCTTTGTTTTCTTCTTCATCTTCGTGTTTGTCTTCTAATGCACGGCGAAACGCTGCCGGTGGCTCTGTAGCGGGTCGGTGTGTTGGTGTCTGCCTCTGATCCCATTAACACCATTACTTTTATTTGATCGGTAAATGGCTTTTGTGCCACGAGCGTTAACGTCAGAGCCCCAGCATCGCGTCCGCTTCACGCAACCTGTCCGTTGCCGCTTCCCTTGTGCCAGAATCCAGGCAGTATTTTGGGAATATTTAGTCGATGGCAGGTTTAGGCTCGCTGAATTTTCTGTGGGATTGTTGAAGTCTGTAATACTGACAATATTTTTAAAGTCATTTTATAAAAGCAAGAGTTCCTTACGAGACAGGGGGTAGTTTGGCTCCATTTTTCGCGTTTGCCAGGTGGCTGTGGAAAAGCGCCGCAAAGGATGTGCTTAATAATGGAAATTTTAAAGGAGGCTGGTGGCAGAATGTGGCAGACTGGGGATTGTCCTTCAGGACAAATTGTTCTGCTGGGAGTAATTAGACCGTAGAGCATTATCGCAACAGGGAAATATCTCCGCTGGTTGGCATACAGGGAAGTCGTGGAGCTGGAGATGCCTCTACCTTGACCAGCTCGGGCAAGCAGAAAAGTTTTTGAAAAGTTTTCCTGGCAACAAAAAGTACTGGAGAGAAATGCCCGGTGGCAGAGGTACGGCACAGGTGGGAAGCAAGGGGTCCGGAGATGCTGGAGGAGCCGTGCTGGGCCGGGGGGAGGTGGGATTGCAATGGAAATAATTCCACCCTGTTTCCGTAGAGGTACAAGCTATTTCACCGCAGATGCCGGGACCGGCAGTTGTGCTATCAGGACCTTCAGGATTCTCTGGTTGCTTTGTAACATCAAAAAGAAATTAACCAATTTAATTTTATGCCCCTGTGCTCAGCACTGGTGAGGCCGCAGCTCGAGTGCTGGGTTCAGTTTTGGGCACCGCAGTATCGGAGAGACATTGAGGTGCTGGAGCGTGTCCAGAGAAGGGCAACGGAGCTGGGGAGGGGTCTGGAGAACAGGTCTTCTGAGGAGCGGCTGAGGGAGTTGGGATTGTTTAGCCTGGAGAAGAGCAGGTTGAGGGGAGACCTTCTCACTCTCTACAACTCCCTGAAAGGAGGTTACAGCCAGGTGTGGTCAGTCTCTTCTCCCTAGGAACAAGCGACAGGACAAGAGGAAATGGCCTCAAGTTGTGCCAGGGGAGGTTTAGGTTGGATATTAGGAAAAACTTCTTTACCAAAAGGGTTCTCAAGCCTTGGAAGAGGCTGCCCAGGGAGGTGGTGGAATCGCCGTCCCTGGAGGTATTTAAAAGCCGGGCAGACGTGGTGCTGAGGGACATGGGTTAGGGGTGGTTTTGGTAGTGTAGGTTATGGTTGGACTGGATGATCTCGAAGGTCTCTTCCAACCCAAGTGATTCTATGATTCTATGAATTGGAAGTCTGTAAGAATCACTGCGTTTGTATGCATGTTATCCATCCGTCTTCCATTAAGATCACTCTATAGCTCTCCCCCCCACCCCTTTATTTAAAGCTACAAACTGCCCGCGCAGCGCAGTGACGGTGAGCAGGAGTTTTGTCCAGTCTTTGTCCTATCAGCACGGTGGTGTGTGGTGGATGCTCCCTCCTGGGAGAATCAGGGAGGAACAGGAATTATCTTGAGCACTTCGCTTTCCGCTGAAGCCCCACCACTCCTGCTGTTGCCTTTTGGGGATTCACTCTGTGCTCAGCATTACGTTTTAACAAGCACAGGCTCTTGTCTGCGTTTCTAGTTGACGCAGCACGTGGACGGTGGCTTCCCGGGGCTGGGTTTTAATCGGCTTTGGGGATGCTGAGCCGCGGAATCTGCCAAGCTGCTGTGACGGAGCATCTAGGCGCCGAGCAGCGTGCTCCTCTTTAATTGAACAGTGACAAATAACTGGTTTAAAAAACGAGGCGTTAACTAAATGGCCATAGAGTTTACTTGCCGAGCCAGCGTAAGAGCCGCTGTTCGCGTGCTTTGATAGCACCTGGAGCCCTCAAGCGTGTCTTCAGGAAATGGCATGGCTCTGCAGTGCGCATCCAGGCCCTGTCCCTCCAAGGAGTTAGTACAGGTGTGGTCTTCTCCTCGTGGAAAGTTCTGGCTTGTTCACTTAGGAAAAAAAGCATTTGGTTGATGAGAGATGATAGCAAAGGACCTGGTCTGGTTTGCAGGACTTGTAAGACCAGTTTAGACAATTTTGGCAGGGTAAAAGGGGCCTGAAGTGATCAGTCCCTTCCCAAAAGGAGAAAAGCCCTTGAGGACGATGGATTCAGTCTAAGTCCAGTCCTGTCACAAACCTTTGGTATAAAGAATGATTCAGAAGTTGGCAGAGAGCTACCACAATGGATATATAATATCTACTTTTCTTGGGCCACCAGAGCCAAAGGAAGCAGAGGTTAAAGCATTCCTTTCACTACCATGCATTGTCCTGTATCTTGCCCAAATTTAGGAAGCATGAAGGTGGTGAACAGCTATCCTGGTGTACCTGGGCACGTGCAAGCACATCTGCCATCCGAGTTCCACGTGCCAGAGAAGGAAAAGAAAGAATTGAGCCCATCCATTTTCCCCCCAGTTTTTGTGAGCTTTCTCCAGGCTGGCAATGAGAGGAGGACACGCTCCTGATCCAAGAGCAACACGTTGTTCTGGTAACTCAAAGCACCAGTAGCTGTTCTCTCACTGGTGAAGGGGAAATTTGGCTACAGACTTGAGCAGAAAAATAAGGGGCGTGTGGAGCCTAAATGAAGGTCCATTTGAGATGCTCGTTTATGATTACTGCAGTCTTGTATGGCAGAGTAAGATGGAAATTAGAGATGCAGCTAGAGCAGGGAGTAGTCAAGAGGAATAGGTAAGAGTCCATGGTCGCGAGCTAGCAGAAAGGGGTGCAACACATTTCGTGCTTGAAGATACAGATCTGAAAGCAGAGGAAGAACAAATGAAGTTAATTAATCTCATCAATCCAGACCTAGTCCTGGAGGGCTTCTACAGCGTCTTCTGCAGGACCGTGTCCACGCAGCAAGTGCAGCCTTTGCCTGGCAGAGCAAGTCCCGTTCCCTCCCACACCCCTAAAGGGCCCACACTGTCTGTTGCAGTGACCAAAAGGGGTAGTATTATATTAAGAATACAAGGCCTTGGAGATGTTTGTGTTCTGTGAGTTCAGCTCTCGGGCACACAAGATGTTTTTGCAGTGAATTAGGGCTCAGAGGCCACCTCTGAGTTCTTCTTGATGGTGCGCAATAACCCAGACCATTGCATGGCCCATTACTTCTGTGGGACCAGCTTGCTCGCTCTCTCCAGTCCTCTTTCTCTGGGCCTTGCTTTAATTTTCTTAATATTCCTGGAACAGGGCTGCCAGACTCCACCCTGTGTAACACCAGGACAGCGTTACACATTTCTGTTAGACCCTGCTTTTTGTCACTAGAGTTAAAATAAAGGCACGTCTTGGGCACAAGGGGCTGATTTAATAGTAGGAAAGCAGGACACAGGAGAAACTTATTTGGCATTTTAAATATTGGTTAAAGAGAAGTTGAGAGAAACTGACACACCAAATGCTAGAAAAGTTATCTGAGAAAAAAAATGGAGCTTGGTTTAATGATGTATTGCGGAAGCCAAGCCAGTCAACAAGGGTGAGGGAAGGTCCCATCAGATGAAGAAGAGTCACAAGAACGGAAAAGTGTCATTTTTCTGCTTATAGAGTGAAAATGGTGAGAGCATTATTTACTATTTATTTAGAATGGAAGTCACTTATGAGAAATGTATTTATTTTAGCACACTCAAGGCCCCCACCTGATGGGTTGTAATTCTCCAGATGTTCCTTCTCTTGGGACCACAGTGCTGTCATCCCACAATGTTCTGCAATGGGAAAGATGTTTGCAAGCTGGGTATTTTCATTTGGTCTCTATAGAACATGTAAAATAGCTATACATCAAAATGTACACAAAAATTGTATTCAGAACCATTCAAAAATAATTACTCACATCTGTAGTAATTAATCTCAGGGGAGGAAGTGAGAGAAAAGGCTAATTCACATGTACATTGGAATATTTCTAATGTTTTCATAAAAAATTTTCAGCCTTCTTCTACAGAGCAATGTAAGCTGTCCTGAAGACTTCCTAGCACGTGAGTCATTTTGGAAGTTTAAGCAAAGCTTTGCTTGTTTCCTGGTATATCTGCACTTGTGAAATGAGACAGAGAGAGTTTGGCAAAAAAAAAAAAAATAATGAGTGCAAAATGCCAAGGCACATTTCTTATTGATTTGCCTGGGTTTGGCAAATTGAATTAGAGGAGCAATGGTTCAGGTTTATAATTTTCAGTTTGCAATACTGATAGCTACCATGCTTGTTCTTCCCACGACTGAGGCTTGAGTTTCAAAATAGCAAGCTGAGGGCTGTCATTTCAGATTTGTACCAAATTCTTCTAATTGCCATTTCAAAATGGTTACATCTCCCGGTCTTCTGATAGATTAGGAAAATTCTCATGCATAATTTTGAAAAAAATTCTACTGGTGATGCCTTAAGAAATTCAGAGGTAAAATTTATACACATGATCACATCTTTTCCATTAGGACATCAGGTCCTGATGCTCTGACTTTGATCCCGTGGTATCTTAGTTACCGAAGATGTTCCTGATGGAAACCACACTCCCTGGTCAGGGAGTTGAGCTGCGTGCCTCTGGAGAAACCAGTTTGCTTGTTTTGGAGGTAGTGGGCTATATTTTCTAGAGAAATGCACAGAGAAGACATCCCAGGCATGCTGTGCCTGTTCACACTACCGCAAAACGTGGACAATAAAATCAAACTCTCTTTCTTCCCCTAGAAAAAACTTATAGGCAAAATTTAACACATTCATTTGATCCAAGCAATTACAGCCTGCTGGCACTGCCTTGGTTTGGTTTTCGTTATATAAGCATAAACTCCTGCTATTTCATTACTGATTTTAATACCTAATTCATATTAACTTTTTAGTCCGGTTTCTTGAGAAAACAAGACACGCAAAAATGTCCTCAAGTTGCTGCCTGTGATTTCTGCACCCCGCTCTTCGTTTTGGTGGGGTCTTCGTTTTGGTGGGGAGCAGAGGTGGGGCAGGTGAGGAGGGTCCCACCAGTGTCATGAAAGCATATGGACCGGTCAAGGAGAAAGATGTAATTATGAAAAAAACATGAGGGGTAGGATTATTTTAATCAAAAAGAGAAAAACATGGACCATGTATGAATTCCCGAGCTGCATAGCAAGTTCTGTGGAACCCGATCCTGGGTTACCTTGCGTTTTAGGGATATATCTGATCTTTTTCTTCAAGGTGTCTATAAGAGTATATTTAGAGGTTGCAGGACCCAGAGATCTCTATTGCCAAGTCTCTTCTTGTCTTACACCAACAATGACAAAGTAATAATTCCCTAAAGGGAATTATAGTAACATATAATAAATATTATAATAAATCCCGCACAGGGAGGAGCTGTTGTGCTTGAAGCAGTGACGTTGACATAACCTGAAGCTTTCATCACGCGTTTCACTTCAGCGAAAAAAAAATACAGGCTTCTTTGTGCTCCGGAGAGTTTGTTCTCAGCCAGCATTGCCAAAAGCCAGCCCCGTGTTGTAGCCTCAGCCTGTGCCCGGTGGTCACGCTCAACTTCATTCCTTCTGTCTCGGCAGAAAAATCTGCACTATGAATTGATTGCTGCTGACAAATGCGGTGTATCAGTCAAACTTGAGGAAAGCTGCAGGAGAAAATGGAGTGAACTGAAGAGCAATTTAGTGGGAGAAATTACTCAAGCTGGAGGAATTTATTTTAGTAAACAAGTTATTTGCTTTCGACTGCCTTTATACCCCCGTGGTAGAGTTGAGCCTCCCCTTCCCGGGGAGGAAGATCTGGCTGTGTCTGCCGCAGCTAGAGCCGCAGCTGGAGCAACGGAATTGCGCGTTATCACCTGTATCTCCCAAACAAGGATGCGCTTGTCTTTAAATTGTCAGGCCGTGAGCGGGCACCCCTCCGGCAGAAGCTGGACCCTTGCTGAAAACATGCTCCACTTACAGTGCAAACAGCAGATGCGCGGATCAGGTGGGATGTGTGTTTCCATGACTGCTTTTTCCCCCTGCTGCCATGGACCTGGCCAATGAATGCAAACAGCAGGCTGTCAGGATTTTGATGCTGCTCGGATTCAGGTTTAAAATGAAAAATCTGATTACCTAGAAATATTTTTTATTACCTTGTTGTATTTTTCAAATACATTCCCGTAGTGCAAGACTGTCTAAAAAAAAATTAATTAACCTGTAAATGACAAAAATGGTTTTCTTGTTAGTGTTGATTTAGAGTCATAGAATGATCACAGAATGGTTTGGGTTGGAAGGGATCTTAAAGACCATCCCGTCCCACCCACTGCCCTGGGCAGGGACACCTCCCACTAGACCAGGTTGCTCCAAGCCCCGTCCAACCTGGCCTTGAACCTCCAGGGATGGGGCAGCCACAGCTGCTCTGCGCAACCCCGGCCAGCGTTTGGAACTGGTTCCAAATGGAGCATAGCCTGTTCCATTTCATATGATGTCATAGTTATTCAGAAATACTGCAGGATTTGCAAAAAAGAAAAATAACAGAGAAATAGAGCAATGAAACTTTGAAAATTGAAGACCCACGTAAAAATTACGGCATATGTCCTTCGGCAGATGCATGGCAAGTAAGAGTTGTGTGTCTGGCATGCAGCATGCTTGTCCTCATAGT
Source organism: Chionis minor (assembly GCA_013398295.1). Taxonomy (NCBI): domain Eukaryota; kingdom Metazoa; phylum Chordata; class Aves; order Charadriiformes; family Chionidae; genus Chionis; species Chionis minor. The sequence continues at coordinate 149,442 of VZSF01007588.1, read as the reverse complement.
AAAACAGAGCATAAATAAATATTTGAGAAGGCTTTTGAGTGTTACAGAAATTTAATTCTGGTGAAGGATGTGAAGATAGTTTCAGAGCAGCATCGGTGCCTAAGAATCATAAATAAATTGTACAGTATATTGCAGGTACCCTGTTAAAATATGTTAGGATATCGGGATAAGACTTAGCAGTAGCTGCACTTGCTCAAGGCATAGGTCCATTATCACAGGAGTTTATCTGCACCCCAGACAAGCAATGGGTGCTGGAGGAGAGCTGCAACCCAGAGCGGGATGGAGGTGGAAGGGGTCTGAGCCAAAGGTTGTCCCTCAACTGTGACATTTTGTCCCCGCATGTACCATTCTTCCCTGAACTGGCTGAGTTCCCTTTGGACTATTTGCACTTTTGGGGTTTGTGTCATCCCATGTCGGCGAGTTCACTGCCATCACGCCCCTGGCGTGGCAAGCGAGCTGCCCCAGCACGTGGCACTCACGCACGCAGCTTGAAGAGCACTATTCCTGCCACCATCAGGTGTCCTAAAATTAAATCATTCCAGCCCAGAGCTGTTTGAACTGCTGCATAAATGTTGCCCACTGAATGAGCATCATCTCTTTCCCTGTGACGGTTCCATATGTGTCCATACGTCTTTGCTCTCCCACCTCCAAGACCTGTTCGAAAAATAGATTTGCCGTGTTCGTCCTGCGTCAGTAGGATACATCGTGCCTTATTTCATGGCCCGTAATGACCTTATTTTCACACCATCCCTCTGAGATACTTTTATGAAACTGAAACGTAGAGCAAGGTCAGAAATACTGCCTGCTAATAGGGCTCACTTTGGGAAAGGGATTTTACCTCCACGCATTTAAAGGCAGCGTCAAGATTCACACTCGGAGACGCTTCGCCTGAAGTCTGAATGTCCCATATCACCCAGAGCAGATGCTGCACCCTCACGCTGGGTTTTTTTCTGCAATTTTTTCCCCTCACCACCCTTCTGAGACATCTCTCCGTTTCCGTAGGGTTTGCATCTGGTCTCCTGGGCAGGTTATCTGCAAATCCCGCACTGCTGCCAGGTGACGGGAGGGCAGCGGCAGCTCTTGGTAGAAATGTTAAAGCATGGCAAAGGAGCTTAGACCCCAGGGGAGGCAGTGGTCTTCACCAAACTCAAACAAGAACATGGAGTTTCACTGCATGATACCTGACAGTGAAAAAAGTCCAGTTAGTGTTTTTTCTGTTGGCCAAGTATTGAGAATTTGCTGTATTTCTGGTCCTCGGCAGCAAATGGAAGTGCTCTTGTGTGGCAGTGAAAGCTGTCACATCTTGTAGCATCTCCCCTCTGCACTGGGATGAGCAATTCTGGCAACCTATAGAGGGAATATTTATCTTCTGAGCTTCCTGACCTCTTTCTAAGGCCACTCAGGTTGAATAAGTGTCTGCACGTCTAGACGGTGCATGAACTGAAGCTATTACATTTGTTTGAGGTCTTGCCTGGATTTTCCCGAGCGCCGTTAATGAGTGCACTTACCAAATGAGGGCTGCAGGTCTTTAGGTGTAAAAACTAAGAATGAGATGATCAACGCTGAGACTTCACCAATATTACTCCTCATGAGTCACCTTAACGACTGCGTAAGGGACAGCTGGTGCAGGACAGAACCCAGCGCCGGGAACGCTGAATACCAGGACTTCTTGCTTCAAGCTTCCCTTGGCTCCTGCCTCCAGGTTTCTGCAAAACCAGCTTTTACTTTCCTATATTTTTACCTTTCTGTCAGTCTTGAACTAATAGATTAGGAAACCCCGATGTCTGCTAGACACTTGGTTATTTTTTTCCTGGACATTGACTCGCTGTCTCTCACCATAAATTCTGTTGTTACTGAAACAGATACATGTAATTTAGGAAAAAAAGTCATTTTAAAATAATATATTTTGCCAAAAGAAAAGAGCATATAGGTATGTATTTCGCAGGTACTGTCTCTCTTCATCCAACCGAAGCAAGGAAGGATTTCCTTTTTTTAAAAAGTCCCATGCGAATCTTAGTGGCAGTTTGGAGAGAAGAGATGGTAAATGAGAATTGTCCTTTTTTTAAAAATGCAATTAGGTTGGCAATTACTTAAACACAGTTTTCGCTTGCTCCTAAGCGAGGGATGTTTGCGGCTAAATCAGAACATACTAGCCGGTGTATATACTAAGTGCTTTTATCAAATAACGTACATACCAAAATTATAAATTGTTGGAATGAGAGTGGTTTGTCCCTAAAGACAACAGCTTCATCCATTCTTTTGCTGTTAGAGAATTCTTTATTCTCTGAAACATACATATGTTTAAATTGAATACAAACCATATTGCCTTTCAATAGGCAAATGAGCACCCTACTGCAATGCATCTGTGTTCTCGAGCTGATTTAAAACATCACATTTACATTTTGAGAAGTTCATTAAACATCTAGTGGCCATTTCCTTTCCTCTCGTGCAGCGATTGTTTCAAGTATTTAAGAAATGTTGCATCGAAACATTCATATCTGACAGTTGAGCTGTTATTTATTGGCAAAAATTCATTCTTACTTAAAAAGTTAAGCAAAATCAGTATGTTCGCTTTCCTTAGAAATGCACTTTGGCGTCATGCGCCTGTCTTACTGCATTATTACTCGTTGATCTATTTATGCAGAGACTCATGTAGGTTGCTTAAAATGCAGCCTTGTTTTTCCAGTTCATTTACCAGGACAACCTCGCTCGTTCACAGTATTGACGAAGTAGCGGAGCTCCAGCGTGCTGTACTTCAAAAGGGTTGGCTTTGTCATCTTGATTGCAGCTACTGATTAAAGTCATTAATTTGCCACTGTGTAATTATTTTGTATGAAATAATACGGTGATTCGTAAATAGCTTTTAGAAATCACAAGAAACTGAGTTAGTTCACTAGTGACAGGAGAGCACTGTCTGTCGTTTGAGATCCATCTGGAGAAGGCTGTAGCACTGTGGATACTCACTAAGTCGTCACCGCTGAAATGGGAAAGGTATCTTGGCATAAATAGTTTCTCGGTCACAGAAGTGCAGTTGATGATATAAGCATGAAGTGTTTAAATTTAGGAACTGAATCTTGACGCAACTTTGATAATTACATCTCTTGTTGCCCCGATAAAAATAATGGTGTGTCTATGGCAGATAGAGCTGCTGCTGAATATGGCAAACCACAGCCGTGGTGCTGGCAGATGCGTTGCTGGCGGTGCCCAGCTCCCCACGACGCGGCTGCACCGTGTGCTTTGAAGAGTGAGAGTCGGTGCCAGCTTGGTTTCCCATTATGTGAGCTTCGAAGTTGATATGTCATTGAGAAGGAATGGGAAAACTTTCCCTGGAAACTAGCCTTAACATGGGTTAATAATTAACCCGCCTTTTGTGAATGCCTAACAAAACAGGGATTAAAAATTGAAAAACTCTTTTGGTAGATGTCCAGCCGTAGCAAAAGAGCAGGAGAATCTGCACCGCTGGGGCTGGAGACAGCGCAGCTCCTGTTTAATCCCGTAGACTTTAATGAACTGATCTGGAAGCCAGCCAATTATACCGTCTTAAAATGGGTTCTCTTGGTTTATATCAGATTTGTCTTTAAGGAGGAAAAAATAAACATCGACTTGAATGTAGTGTCATCACGTTCAAGGTTGTGAGTGATCAGAGTCCAGGCATTAGAGGAGCGCACGTTGTGACCCTTTCCAAGGGTCACGTTCGGCCAATGGGTGTTTCCACTGTTAACGCTAAAATGCGAGCAGACCGGATGCATCTCCAGTGGGTCAAGCCAAACATGGCCTCGTAGAACCTAACAGGGTTAGGACTTCGTGGGTTATGGTGGTGATGAAGATACAGACTGTGCTGGGGAGATGAGGGCCACGCGTTACAGCCCTGAGTGAGTTCTTATTACCAAGTTCCACAAGGAGAAAGGCAATGATTTTTAAAAAGGTTTTTATACTTGTCGTCTTAGTAGTGTTCACATTTTGATTCCAACTGGGGATAACTTTGTTTCAAGAAGAGTTCCAAAACAATACAGAAAGCAATAGCTGGACAGTTCATACTAAACATCAATATAATAATTGGAAAACATTAGCTTTACTGTAGTGCTCCAGTGAGCGTTGATCCTGGAGCAGAACAGACCTCAACCATGGCGGAGGGCAGGTGGCCCTGGGGAGCTGTGGCAGGGTCCGGGAGCAAGAGATTGCCAGTCCTGAAGCGTCGATGGGGAACACGGTCAGTGTGAGGAGCAGCCTCTCATCTGTAACACCTTTTTGGCACTGAGAGACGAATTAGCTGATGGGTACAAGACTTCATCTATTATTAATGGCAGGCTGGTACTCACTTTTTGGGTTTAAATTGCGGCGTGCAGATGCAGTAGAACTGACGTGTGCGGTACCATCAGAACACCTGTTTTGTATCACAGTGTAAGTCAGGAGACTATCAGTCCTCCTGCCTGTAGCATTTATGGAAAAAGCAGTGTAGAGGACAGGGAATTTCTGTTTCTCACTGCTGCGCGCAGCCTTTCTTTTGTAACTATCCTGCTCAGGACTGGAATTGAAGAATGCGTTCAACCTTGTGTGTCTTTCATGATGGTGACTGCATAGATTTGCTCATCTTGTACTTCCTTCTCGAGGTGCTGAGGTCTGCCAAGACGTCTGCACATAAGAAACATTTTTCTGTCTCATTAATAGCTCTCTGAAGGATATTCGGACATTAATGTGTTTCAGCTTTGGATTTGGCTTTGGAATTAGTGACCCAGATTCCTCCAAGTTTTTGTAATTCAAAGCATCCTTGTACGTGTCCCCTGGACGGCTTTTGGAGGTGGCCAAGACTTTTGTAGTTGCTTTCATTAAATGTTCAATGATAAAGTGGAGTTCAGTCGCAGGGGAGCCTGAAGCTCATGAAATAAATTCGCAAACTCATATAGCATAGCACGCATCCCATTAGGAACATAGACAAATTCAGGATTTTGAACTCAAAGGCCATGAAATCCTACGTTTTGAACTGCCTTCACATTTTTTGTATGTTTTCAAAGTGCGTACAAAAATGGTCCCAAGCGTCACTCCGAGTGTTTCTACACTCCTGAAAGTTTATCCAAAGAACAAACACACATTTGGAGCTCACCTTCAAGCTCTTGCTTCACTGAGCATGTGCCCAGTGTTGGCTGGGCAGCTGTGGATGTTTTTGTACTTTTCCACAGCAGGTCCAAAGCAGGTGGCAGCAGTGGCTTCACCTCCAGCTCCTGGCACAGCTCCATGCTGACAGTGTGCTGCTGCACAGAACAATTCTGGTGCTGTCTGGGCATCACGAGGAGGTATTTCCTTTCATAGAATCGTAGAATCACCCAGGTTGGAAGGGACCTTAAGATCATCGAGTCCAACCATCAACCCAACACTGCCAGCCCACCCTGAACCCATGTCCCTCAGCACCACGTCTGCCCAGCTGGGAAATACCTCCAGGGATGGCGACTCCACCACTGCCCTGGGCAGCCTGTTCCAATGCTGGACAACCCTTTTGGTGAAGAAATTTTTCCCAATATCCAACCTAAACCTCCCCTGGCACAACTTGAGTCTGTTTCCTCTTGTCCTATCGCTTGTTCCTTGGGAGAAGAGCCTGACCCTCCCTGGCTACACCTTCCTTTTAGACAGCTGTAGAGAATGAGGTCTCCCCTCAACCTCCTCTTCTCCAGGCTGAACAACCCCAGTTCCCTCAGCCGCTCCTCAGGAGACTTGTTCTCCAGACCCCTCCCCAGCTCCGTTGCCCATCTCTGAACACGCTCCAGCCCCTCCATGTCTTTCTTGGAGTGAGGGGCCCAAAACTGAACACAGGATTCTATTTTCATCGTTTGTTTTTCATCAAAGGCAAGATAAGGGTAGTTTTGTATAAACGATAGCAGTTAGTGACTCCTAAGTTCCACAAACAGTCAAGCAGTGATGAGCGAGTGCTTCCAGCTCTTTGATAGTTACTGCCAGCAGCATGAAAGCAAGTGAAGCAAGGGAGACTTTCCCGGAGCACGCAGGAAGGGTCTGCAGCTCCGATCTCCATGGTGGCTGCTCTGCTCCTCAGCAGGCGATGGTCACGTTGCCTCCACCACCGGCAGCTCTGCAGCCGCGGTGACCTAGAAAACAAATGGCTCCACTTCAAAGAAGTAATAAGAAGTCAACTGGTACCTGTAAACCAGAGAGTAACTTGTTCAAGCTTGTTATTTGAAAGATTAAAGTTCCTACCTTTCCTTTCTTTTCAGTCTGCAGAAGTCTGCGGTCCCAGTCAGTTGATAATGAGAAAGTCTCTTCAAACAGCCCGGAGCAGGTCACTTCTCTGTGCGCTTCCTTCTGGTCACCGTTGGGCTGTATTGTATTTTTAAGGTCTGTTTTCATTCAGCGGCCTACAGGGTCAGACATATTCAAATACTTATTATGTGCTCGTGAAAGGGATTTCTGTGAAGGTTGCGTAGTCACTGGCTGCAAAACGGAGTATATCATTTTCTGTCCGTGCCATAGCACGGTTCTCATACCCATGCGTGTGCGTTTGCTGCAAAGGAAAAAGCATGCTAGGATAAACTTTATTGTCTTTCTGATTTAAAGAAATTCATACCTTTTATAAATACAGAGTCTCCTCTTTGTCCCTGTGTATAAGGTCGTTAAGAGCAAAGAAGCAACAACCTTCCAGCTATGAAATATCCTAAATTACAGTTTACTTAGCAAATGGGCTGAAGTGTCCTACTTCATATCCTAAAAGATGTTTTTTATTACCATTCATTTGTATGGAAAAACAGAAGGCAGTGGATTTTATCTTCCAATTAACAAGCTTTTAATAGATATCTGTGCCGTATATTGATTTTACTCTGATAAAAATCACCTCTCTCTTTTCATGGGTTACTATTTTCCACCCTGCCTTTAAAATCTGAGATATATTACATATTTAATGAGGACTTAACTGCTGGATTGTCTAGCTTTCAGCTTTCGCATACCAGCTTTCCTTAAATTGTTCCCGTTCTCTTTCTTCTTCAAACATCAGGCCATAAATTTGGATCATGGACAAGTGTTTCTGGCATCTGAACCCCTCATCCATCAGTTTGGAGCCCATGAAAACTGTGTCGATAACATTCTACACCTTTGGACTCCAACCTCCTAATTACTAAAAACTCAGGGACTTTTAGTTTCTNAAGAAGAAATAAATTTTTTTTATGCTTTTGTGTGTTCTGCATAAAACCAATTACACAAGGTGGTAAACACAAAATAAGTAAAATGGATGGTAGGAGCAAATACAGAAGGATTGTTAAGGTAATCCTGCAAGAAGAAAGTCAATTACACGCCTGCGATTGTTCTTATGGATTAGAAGTTAGCTAATTGAAAAAGATTGCGCCCACTGTTAAATGTGCTTTAGATACTCTGTTTTCCAGGCGGAAAAGAGGGATAGAAGAGGTTCATTGTGCCGTTTCCATGTGCCTCGTCTCCCGGTGAAGGAGGGCTGAGCGCTGGTGGCTGCACCCGGCAGCTGGGGCAGGTCCTGCCCGGTGGAGGGGTGGCCGCGTGCTCCTCCAGCAAACATCTCCAGCCCCGTAACAGTGTCCCACCTCGCTCAGGGTGCTTTGGCTCTCAGTGTGTCCCCGGATCCAGCCAGCAAACCTGGCAACGTGCTCACGCCGGGCTGGGTTTGACCTCTTGGTCCCTGTGGCTTCGACACGGGCTGGCGTTGGCAGGAGAGCAGGGAGCGGAAACAATGGCAGGGTTTGGGCAGTTCCGCTGATTGCGTGTCAAAATATTAAAAGAGCAAAGAGGTGACATCAAGAGCAGTATTACATGATGCACAGTGGAAAGTCAACTAATGACGAGCGTGGCAGAGCATGCTTTGCAGCTGGCCTTGTTGGTTTTGCCTGAATTAAAGATATTTGTCACTGTGAGTCATTTCACGGCCGTAACTATCCTTTGAAATGAAGATGACAAAAGAGTCACCTACCTGATGAGGTTTATGTTCAAAACCAGATAGCTCTGATTATACTGCTGGGCAGAGTTGTTAAAGAAGAGCAGCCGCTGGATTTCTGTGGCAGAAATAAGGCAAACAATAAATAGGAGTTTTCACTCAGTGGTTTGCAGATAAAAGAAGCATTTGCCCATGCACTGAACAGTGCTGTTATATATATATATAACTGCTAAAGAAAACTCTTGTTATTATTAAGGAAAATCAATTGTCATTGTTGCTGCTATAAATTGTAAAGAAATTACTTTAAAGACTGCCACAGTTTTTTATAGGAGCATACAGTAGATTCATTTACATTGCATTCCGTTGTCATTAATTAAAGAGATGCTTCTCTGACTTTTTGAGTCAATGAAGAAATTTATGGTCGGAATCAATAGGCCAAGCACAATGGACTAAGGATGCGTTTATTTTTTATAAACATAACTGTGCATATAGGCAATCAATATTTAATCATCCCATAGGATTAATTTCTCAAGAAATCTATATGTTCAAGTCTTTTAGAGACTGTAGAGTTTCTTAGCAGCAGGCACAGAATAAATACCCTTCTGTTGACAGCATGGAGGAGATGGCTTCAGCCTACTGCAATAAAACGCTGCCACACTTCTATGGTCCCCTTGCTCTGATGTCAGGGAAATAAGTTTTGCTTTTCTGTTAGCTCCAGGGAACAAAGATTTCTGAATACTGAAAGGTAGCCAAGAAAAAAGGAGTCCCTGTGAAGCCTCCTGTGCTCGGGATTGACTGAACGTAGGTATGCTCCGCTCAATTAATTACAGGTTAGGCGTAGCATAATGCTAATAAGTGCTCCAGAAACTAATGTGATTTTTCCTCAGTGCTTTACAAATATTCAAAAAACCCATTGGAAAACTGTGTTTCAAGTTGGTCAAAGTAAATTTCCCAAACTGCATTTCATCCTTATCTCGGTAAAGCAAAGAGCTTTGATTATAAGGAGTTTTCTCCTTCAAAAACTCTTTTTCAAGCAAATCCTGATTCTTACTAATTTTTTCTTACCAATTTTAAAGCTCTGGACACATGAACGGACAGGCAGGCAGATGCTTTATGGTCGTCTTTGCTTAAGTATTCTCTCTTTGAAGCATCAATCTTGACTTTTCAATATAAAAAGGCACAGCCTGAATGGTAGGGAGAAGCTGTTCGGGTGATATTGAGGAAGGAGGTGATGCGGGTTTGGCTCCTTCTTGTCCAAAGAGGAGATGCCCGGACCTCTGGAGGCAGAGAGGCAGTGCTGCAGATACTGATTTTCTTTATTTATTTGTGCAACAGAGCTGAAAATTCAGGCAAGGGGACATTTTGTGTCAAACTTAGTAACAATTTTGTGATTTTTGGGTGGGGTTTTTTTCTGGTTTCCATGATAAAAATAAGAATTAGAACAGAGCTGGTGTTGATTGCAAGGCAAAAAGATGTGTGTTGCTTCCTATGGAGAAATACCAATATCCAGTACTGGCTTAGGCTGCATAATACTGAAATGAAAAATCAAATTGTTTTGCTTTCAGAATGAATAGAATAATGGAGCTTCTTTATTGCTTTTGTTTGGGTGGTTGTAGAAAAGGATGATAATGTAAAGCAGCAGCAGAATTTGAGACAAAGTCATGATTAGTTTTGGTAACTGTAAACCTCAAAAATGAAGTATTAAGACTTAAAGTTATTTGCTGAAGTCTCTCTTTTAGTATTTCCTTAGCTAAAGACCAGGTCTAATAGGGAATATTTTTACAGTAGTCCACTGTAAGGAATCAGGAGTACCTCTAAGCAATGGCTAGCTAACTTCAGGCAAAGTCAATATTAGCTCCAACAACTGGAAACACTTTTATTAATACACTCACAAATGTAATTGGCAACCAACATGATGGCATAAAACATGTGGCTTAAAAAAACCACTAATGATGTCTATTTCAAAAAAATAGTAGGTCGGGGGTTTTTATGTTGAAAATTAGGTAATTTTCTCAAGAGTTTTATGTTTCTCTGGTTCTTAATTTTTGTGACAGGGACAGACGCACTCATGAAACTGGTTGGCAGTATAACACTCACTTTTGGGACACAGTCAATCTTCCTTGCAAAGATTGCTTGTATTGAACTTGATAGTTTGATTTTTAAAAAATAAAATAAAACAGAAATTGGAATCCATTGCAAACAACTGGCAGCAGTAATTACAACACAAGTAAGATCAGGGGATTTTCCTTTGGAAGGACCTGCAGCCCCCATGAGGTCTGCGGAGCAGTTTCTGTTCCAGTATATTAACGTCACTTAAATTTTTGGGGAACTGTTCGGGCAGAGTAAAAAAAAAAAAAAACCTTAGATTTCATTTATGGGCTGAATTAGTTGCATGTACACGTTTTCCTCATTTGTGAGTTCTATAAATTGCCGCTTGTCATTTCCATATTAAAATCAAGTAGGTGTTTCAGACAGAATACTTGGTGTGTGTTATAAAGCTTTTGAGAAATTGTGCCAGGAACTGCACAAGGTACCTTGTTGTAATCACCCTCTATAAAGATATGGTGAGTTCAGCTCTTACCACCATTTCGTATGGTCAGAAATACTGGGTAGAATGGAGTTTCTCAGGATTTTTTTTTTTTTNTTTTTTTTTTTTTTTTTTTAGTACAGGAGCAGGGATGTGCGAATGAAAAAGTTTCTCTTTGAGAAAAAAGTCCCATTTACCTTGGTCATTTTTGCATTCTTAGATGTACTTGAAGGACATTTTAAAATAGCCATGTTGAGTTTAGAAAATTTAAAAGTTAGGTTTAAGAAACACAATATCAAAAATACTTGCACATTTAAGATATAAGATCATTTTTTTCTACTGGCATGGTAACTTGGTAAATTTACAGACATTCACAAAGGCTTGTTTCCAGTTTCTCTCCTTGGAGCAGCGGCTTTTCTCTGGAAGCACTTTCCAGTTCAACCATGTTAGGTGTGGCGAGCATCCATCCACATGGGTGCAGCGAGAAGATCCATATGGGCAAATTCTCCATGTACCACTTGAAAAATGGACTCTAATCTTATTGTCATATAAGGATATTGTCATATCCTTAGTATCTTCTCTGCAGCACGTTCACCACTTGCTTCTCAAGGACAATGGGCATCTGTGAGCATGAAGTTCCACAAGGTCAAGTGCAAGATGCTGCACGTGGGTCAGGGCAATCCCAGGCACAAATCTGGGCTGGGTGGAGAATGGCTGGAGCAGCCCTGAGGAGAGGGACTTGGGGGTGTTGGTGGGGGAGAAGCTCACCATTAGCCGGCACCGTGCGCTGGCAGCCCAGAAACCCCCCTGCATCCCGGGCTGCATCCCCACAGCGGGGGCAGCAGGGCCAGGGGGGGATTCTGCCCCTCTGCTCCGCTTGGGGGAGACCCCACCTGGAATCCTGGGTCCAGCTCTGGGGGTCCCAGCTTTAGAAGGACATGGAGTTGTTGGAGCAGGTCCAGAGGAGGCCCTGGAGATGCTGGGGGGGTTCATCCTGGAGGTGAGAAGGCTCCGAGGAGACTTTAGAGCCCCTTCCAGTCCCTGAAGGGGCTCCAGGAAAGCTGGGGAGGGACTCTGGATCAGGGAGTGGAGCCAGAGGATGAGGGAGAACAGTTTTAAACTGAAAAAGGGTAGATTTAGATGAGCTATTACGAAGAAATTCCTGCCTGTGAGGGTGGTGAGCCCCTGGCCAGGGTTGCCCAGAGCAGCTGTGGCTGCCCCATCCCTGGAGGTTCAAGGCCAGGTTGGACGGGGCTTGGAGCACCCTGGTCTAGTGGGAGATGTCCCTGCCCAGGGCAGGGGAGTGGAACTGGATGATCTTGAAGGTCCCTTCCAACTCGAACAATTCTGCTATTCTATGAGTTAATATGGGTCAGAATTCAATGACGGTTTTACCAGACGTGCATGAGAAGCAGAGCCTTGTCCGAGCAATTCCACACATTGCATCGACCATACACAGCGCTTGTCACTTTTCGCCTGAGCGCTCGGAATTCGCCAGTGCCTGGAAGGTTCCTGTGAGATGGGAGCTGGAGCGGTGCACGTGGCATAAAAACAGGGCTGCTGGTGGGAGAGCAGAGGATGGGAGGAACAGGGGCCTCCTGTAGCTGTTATTTAGTTTGCAAGCTGTGGGATGTCAAAATAGCACACTGCAAAACCTGGGTGAAGCAGGTATCCATAGCATGTTCTTATTCATGGCTATCTAAAGAAGAGAGAAGGAGAAAAGACTGAATTTCTGTTAAACAACCTGTACTTGGGGTTTTATCCTCTGGTTTTTTTGATCTCAGCACTTAGGTACAGAGAGCTGTGAAAGAGCTGGCATCTAACAGAATCTGTCAAATTGAAAGTTTTCATGAGCTCCACTGGGCTGATATTTGAAAGATACAATATAAATGCACATATTTTCAGTATCTTTATTATGTTTATAACTCTTTGTAAAAGTCTGGTGGCCTTGGGAAGCCATCAGCAGAGGAACGCTCCACAGTTCCAGGCTGCGCACCAAGTCGTGGTGGACATATTACTAATGTCATCTTAGGAAGTAAGTCCTTTTAATACTTGCCCCAGGGAAAAGGTGATGTTGCTGTGGTGGACCCTCATGCGGTGCTGCTGGGGGGAGACGCTCTGGGTGGCTGAGCTGCAGCACCTCTGGGCTCAGACCTCGCAGCTCCCGGCGTGCCCGGGCTCCTCAGCCACGCGCTGACCTCTCGTCCTGCTCTGCACCCACGTGTCCATCCGAGAGCTTTCTGGTCCGACCTCTCATCCTGCTCTGCACCCACGTGTCCATCCGAGAGCTTTCTGGTCCGACCTCTCATCCTGCTCTGCACCCACGTGTCCATCAGAGGGCTTTCTGGTGCAAGGGCCGGGTTTCGAAGGCAAACTGCCACCCTCTGCAGGGTTCGTATGAAGCATCCTACCCCTGCCTTGCACGGCGGGCAGGCAGCAGCCAGGTTTTTCTACGCGGTAATTTGTTTTTACATTTCTAACCTAATACGAGGGGTTTTTTTCCCTAGCATTTCTCCTGTGCATGAATTACCCCCTGCGGGGCCAGCCCTGAAGAGCCACCCAAGCCTGTGGCGTGGCTCACCCAGCCTGCACAAGAGCAGGAAGAAGGTTGAGGGGAGACCTTATCGCTCTCTACAACTCCCTGAAAGGAGGTTACAGCCAGGTGGGGTCAATCTCTTCTCCCAAGGAACAAGCAACAGGACAAGAGGAAATGACTTCCAGTTGTGCCAGGGGAGGTTTAGGTTGGATATTAGGAAAAACTTCTTTACCAAAAGGGTTATCAGACATTGGAAGAGGCTGCCCAGGGAGGCGGTGGAATCGCCGTCCCTGGAGGTATTTAAAAGCCGGGCAGACGTGGTGCTGAGGGACGTGGGTTAGGGGTGGGGTTGGCAGTGTAGGTTTATGGTTGGACTGGATGATCTCGAAGGTCTCTTCCAACCCAAGTGATTCTATGATTCTAGGAACCCTGAAATAAGTTTGACCTCGGCGTTGGTCAAACTCAAGCCCTGCAAAGGCTCAAAGTGCAGTAAAACGCACCCTGACTTTGGTGGCAGCAAAGCAAAGCTGATGTCTGGAGTTGTTCCATCATCCCAGCTTTCTTAAGAATTCCTCTTGCTTTTTCGCTTCGCAGTCCGAGTTTTATTTAATGGATGTAGAGCTGCGCTTGGTTGACATACCTTCATGACAACAGTATTGACATCTCTGTCCCACTGCTATGAATTTAAAGCTCGGCGTCTGTTAATATCGCTGCACCTGTAGTTTATTTGGTGAAATGTGGTAGATTTAGCACCGCATTTCAGAATTTCAATGTACGTTTTCATTGCATCAGCAAATTAAAGTTTAGGAATAACAGGTTTTCTCTCCTTAATTAACTGTGTATTGGCAAAGATGTAATAGGTAAGAACTTCAGTGCACTGACAGGTGTGGTAAGCTCAGCGGAACACCTCATTTTAGCATCGCTGCACCTGTACAGTTGTCTTGGGATGCCTGGTAAATATTTAATGAATTTTCCTTTGTTTTCTGCAGATAGTGTCTGTAATAAGGCAGAGTATCTGCGAGTCATATTGCGATGTCGAGTCACTCTGCTGCCCAAAATGTGTATGATTTCTGCTTATCTATAAACTAGTTAATGTTAGAGGCGATATGGCGCACTCTTCATGTGATGCCTTCTTCTTAATTAGATTTTTTTTTTTCTTTCCATTTCTTGGCAAGGCATATAAATAAAAGAAACTATGGATTTTGATGTTGAAAACGCCGTGTGGTCTATAAAGCACAAAAATCTATGCTTTGCTTTTTTCTTTTTTTTTTAATAAAACAGCCTGTTTGCTCATATTGACTTTCATTGTTCTCCGAAATCCATCTGTCTTTGAGACTACAAGGATTGCTGATAATTATGCACTAAGGGCGTTAATGGCTAGCCTATTTCTTTCTCACTCATCAACAAAAGTGGTAAGTGCTTGGAAATCAAGCTGCATTTCAGTTCTTCAGTGTGCTCTTATTAGCTTCACATGGTGCCCTAAATGACAGCTGGGAAACCTCATTGCCTCTAACGAGGAGGTAGCACCCAGCTCGCCCAGCAGCGACTCTCCCAGCCTTATGCGCCCACTGAGCAAGAACGCAGCTGCCACTGCAGTTGGCCAAGGTTATTTTAAAACCGTGGAGGGGATGGGACTGGGAGGAGCCAATTTACCTGGTGAGGTTTGAAAGGAGAGTGTTTGAGAGCCAGTAAATTCAGCCTCGGTAAGCTGATGAACTGAAATGAACAGGTTTTGTTTTGTATTTTTTTTTTAAAGGAAGAAAAAAAGGTTATTTAACATTTTATCAAGTGGGTTAGAAACACAAGGGTAGGTCTGCAAAGAAATTCAGGCTCCTAAAGATGGAAGAATTTGGTGAGATTCTGAAACATGCCACAGCAGCCCGGGCGCTTCGTCCCCTGCTGCAGTCTCTGCCCGGGGAGCGGCAGAAATCCCACAGAGCGGAATTCCCACTGCGCTTCCCGCAGAGGTTATTTGCTGCCTGCGGCCGTCAGGCAGCCCACGGTTTGGTGCTGGCCCCGGATGGGCAGATGGCAGGCAGGGGTGGCCTCTCCATAAAATGGGTTTGCAGTGTGTGATCTTGTCTCTGTGTTGCAGAAATGCTCCGCAGTGGGTTATTTTGGGGAGCTTTGCCTCGTTGCTGTATCCCTAATCCTGCTGTTTGAAGGAGGCAGCCAGGGTAGCAGAGGTCTGCGCGTGCTCCCATTCATTTCTAAGGTGAGAACAACATCTATCCCAAAAGCTCTGACATTTGCATCCTTCTTTTGATTGTAGGCTGGACAACAGCGTTGGTGGGAACAGGAAATTACAGTGAATGGAAATATTCAGAAGGGAGAATTAATTACCTACAACCTAACCGAGCTGATCAAGCCGGAGGCGTATGAAGTCCGTCTCACGCCCATCACCAGATTTGGGGAGGGGGACTCCACTATTCGGGTCATCAAATATAGTGGTAAGAAGATCTTCTTGTACAAGGAAATGCGTTGCGGTACATTCTGCACAGTTGGGTCTGCTGAAGCTGGTATGGGTTGCCTTGTGTGAACTGATGGCCAGGCCTGGAAATAACGCTGCAAGGGATGAGCGTGGGCTTCCAGGAAGGAGGGTTCTGGGTAGAAATGGGTGGAAATGAAAGTCTCCACCTCTGGGTGAAAAAAAAAAAAAAAAAAAAAAACCACCAAAAACCGCCAAANNCCCCCTTGGGGAAAAAAAAAAAAAAAAAAAAAAAACCACCTAAAAACCCCTGAACAGCCAAAATGCAAAATTCTATCGAAGCTTCTGTGAAATACGGGAAAAAAATGGAATCAATTAATGTTAGCTTCATGGAATAGCACATTCCAAGAGTTTGTTCTTACTTTGGAGGGCAATGGGTTTTGAAGAAAAAAATCTACAAAACAGGTAGTAATCTGGAGGTGTCGAATCAATGTTTTGATATCATCAAAATGCCCCCAGGGTGAGCACTTTTTGAGAAGGTTTTATTTGACTGAGAATAACTTTTTTTAAAAAATGTTCTAGTTCTGTGCAAGTGGAAAAGGGCATTTATACATGTTCCTCTAAAAGGTCATGCTGTGACAAAGATTTGTCCACCTTGATCTAACAAGAAAACTACAGTATTCTTACATCCTTCCATTCAGTCTCCCAGCATTGCCAGGAATTTGTTCCTAGAGCTCTGAAAAATCCCTCAAAATGCCTTTCTTAAGGTTTCTTAAGGTATTTTTTTTTTTTAATGAATAACTGAATCACTTTTTTGTTTATCTTCTGTCAAGATTACAATGAATGGGCAGTAATTATACATATATCTAAGACAGCCCAAAGCAGGAAACCACCTGCAGCAGAAGGCCCAAAAGCAACCTACAGATCAAAAACTACTTTCGAAAATCACTATGAAATAATTTAAAGTAGTGAACAAATCTGAAAAAAAAAGTCTTGTGAATTCTATGTGCAAATCTTAATGATCAATTATTAGCTCAGCCCTACCCCATTTCATCATACGTTATTTTTATCACTGTATTAATATAAAGGGGAAAAAATTACATAAAGAAATCTTAAACATCAATTCTAAAGGATGTCGTTGCACACTTCACTAAATGCCAGATCTGATAATGATGGTGATGGATGAATCTTGGGGTTTGCCTCCTACAGGAAAGTGTTTGCAAAGTCTGTGTTTTCCAAAGCTCATGAGAAAAAAAAAAAAAAAAAAAAAAAAATCTCAGTTAAAAGAAGGACTTGTTTACTAATCTGTGAACATAAAAGTGAGGAGAAGGTGGCCTTTCTGCTGCAATTCCTGTTGGACTTTGGCTCCTCCTTGGACCCCTTTACCCTAATAAGAGGCTTTTTTCTGACACTAGCAGTAAGAATCCCTTCTCTTTGGGGCTCCCCACAAGCACAAGGGCCCTGAGCCAGGGTCTTCCCAAAGCTGTTCAGGAGCAGAGGCTTCATTTGGACATTTAGGATTTCTCTGCAGTAATCCCAGTCTCTCCATGCTGGCTGTGACTTGCATCCTCGCAGCCAGCTTGTGCCAGGCACCCACTGCCCTCTTCCACGGACCTCGAAATTCCTCCCGTGACTTAAATACTGACCAATGCTCCTATAAGGAGAAAAAACCATCCCTTAGGTCACTACTGCTCTCTTTTGGTGGTGGTTGTACTCTGGCGAGTCTCAGGAGGTTGATTGAGGTCTCGGCTGTGGCTCACACCCGTGCTGAGTTGGATGTTTTAATGAAACATGATGTGATTTACATTCCTAGCCCCTGGCTGACAGGAAGAACGTTCCCGTGCAGCATAAAAGGCATATTTTGTCTGCTGCAAATTTTTCTGCTAGAATCTGCCGTTAGCGCAGATGGGAACAACATCCCATTTCAAACGCGCTGATGAGGTGCCAGTGCACAATCCAGCTGCCCAGGAGAGAGGAAGCCCTCGCCTCGTGCCCCAGATGGAGAGATGCTTTTGGAGTCCGACGCGGTGCCAACAAATTCACAGCTTCAGAAACCATGAGCCAGATGCTCTTATCAATTAGATAAACCTAAAGTGACTTCCCTTGGAAGAGGGATCCCAGAACCACTGAGGCTCTAGTGCTTAAAATGCGCATTTTTAGCTCAGCATTCATTCATCCAGTGACTACGGTGTCAGCAAACTATTACCAGGCTAATTTTCAGGATGTTGTAGCTTCGACTGTAAAATAATGATATCGCGTACATTATTATAGTGCAAATCCGATACTTATCATCTGAAATGCTAGGATGTTAGAAAAGCAGTTAACGGGCTAGCGGGATGCACAGCACCAGGCCTGCATCGATGTGAGAAATAATTATAAACACTACCCAGAAAATCAAAGACATCATGCTAATGTTTCTGAAAAGGAGAACTAAGATCATTTTTTACATTTTTTTTTTCTCCCATTGCACTTTTTTTTTGTTTTTTTTAGTTGTGAGACCTCAGGCGAGGAGGAAAGCAATTGAATTTTCCTATTTGCAGTGGGATTTTGTGTGCGTGTGCCTCTGCGTGTTCAGTTTTGATCAGTGCTCCAGGAGCTCACCGGCCTCTAGCAGTGTCGGTCCTTCTGTGTCAACCCACTGCTTTAGGAATACTGGTTTTGGAGGACCAGGACCGTGTCCTTTTGGGTCTTGACTGTCTCCAAGGATGGAGATTTCACAGTCTCTCTGGGCAGCCTGTTTAGTGCTCAGGTACCCTTAGAGTAAAAATTTTTTTTCTTAGTCCCAAAATGCACTGATGTATTTGTATTGCTGGTGAGGATTCCCATTGCAAACATTTTTTTTTGCCTTATTTTTTTTAAACTTTATGCAGGCTAATAGGATTTCACCCCATTTTAAAAAAATGCAGCCAGTGTAAAAAGCAGATCAGACACATGGAAGTGCATTAACTTTTACAGTTGAGTTTGATTTTTTTGTGCCAATAGGGGATAGATAGGCTGTGCACTACCCAGGTTTTACTTTGACGGTTTAAGCTTGTCTTCCGTAGTAGGACATTCTTGGGTAGGTACCGCACAGAAGTGATTTCTCTGGAATGGTTATAAAGTCTGTAAGGCTCAATATGAGATTTCTAGTGCGTTGGTTGCGTTTGCTGCCTTACTAGAGAGGAGAAGGTTTCTCCACATTTCTTCCAGGGTGTGAAACACCCTCTGGACGTGCCCATATGTGCCCAGTGACTGCAGAGACACTCCAGTGACACTCTTAGATGAGGCTTCTAACTTTCAGGTGGCTGAAGTTAAGCCATGTGAATCCTACCGGTGAAGCTGTCTTTATTGGGTTATGCTCCTGTGTCCATGATGCAGAGCACATCACCTTTTCAATTAAACCCCGCAACTGAAGATTAACGTGGGAATTACTAATATACGAAAATAACCACTTCCAGCATGCTAGCCTGCTGGTAGCCATCTGAAAGTCCAAAATAAGGAGACTATTAAAGCAGGAAAACCTCAGTAACGAGCTCCGTACAGTATATCCTGCCATCCCAAGCAGGAGCTGTAAATATAAAATAAAAACTCCACAGCATCCAATCCCATGAATCAAAAACTTACCCGCGCCGGAAACATTTCATAGGGCGATCCCTCGCCTGCCTTGAATTATTCTCTCCTCTGCACGCCGAAAGGACGGGAGAAAAGAGCAATCATCACAGTAGGAGCGACATTGATAATTACAGCCAAACATCACTTGACAAATTCTGCGGTAAATACATATGTTACTCTGCTAGTGAACACAGTCTGCCAAGCAAATACAAACAGGGCAATTTTAGTAGCACTAATGAGTGTTTTGTAGGCTAATACAAAACAGATATGTCTTGCAGTAACAGCTTAAATATAATCTCCATCGCTTTACATAAATCTCTGTCAGCCTGTTTGATGTGAACTGACTGTAAAGTTCTCCAACTACGCCGATTAAAACTCCAGCGCTCGTTGCTTTAGATATGCACTTGTGCTTAAATATTTTTAAAGTTAACTGGTGCTGAAAGAAGCAAGTTTAGCTCCCTTCTGTGGAAAAAGCCATCAGCCCAGTGTTACTACTCCTGGCACGTAGAGCCAGCCCCTTGTGACAGTGACAGGGTAGGCGGTGGTGGCCAGTCACTTTGCAGTCTGGCTTGCGTATTTTCAGGGGAGGTTTACACGCTCCCCAGATTCTGTATGGAAGAAGAGTAGATAATTGTGGTGGTGGTGGTTGTTGTTATATTGCTGGGCCCCAGAAAAATAAAATTGGCACCAAATAGGGCGTAAATGATAGGATTTATAAGTTTGCACAAACATGCGTTTCCAGTATTGCATAGTGTTATAAATAGTAAGCGAGGGTAATCGCTGTTATGGGAGGAAGAAGACCTTATCCTTGTAGAGTACCAATATTTACAGTGAATATTCTTCTCCTGCGCAAACCAAGTGCTTAGAGGTATGGACTTCTGATCTTGATTAGAGCTTCTAGGTGCTGGCTGTAATTACCACAAGTAACGAGTTTCCAGTGCTAAAAAACATAGCAGCTGAAGGTCTAGTGTGCTTCTACTTACCCCTGCCTTCGTGTTTGCCATGGTTAAGAAAGCTTGGTTCGTGATGGTCTTGTGAAAGGAGGGACGTAACGTTGCCGTCTCCGAAGGCCACCTCGCTTGTGGGCTGAACGAGTGACTGTGTTGGGAAGGACCTGTGGGAAGTTGAACCGCCTCTGTATAAACGCAGTTGTACCTAGTAGAAGCGCAAAACCCGTTCAGCCCACACTTCTCTGCTCTGACCTGCACAAATACACCTCACCGCCAAGTAAAATCGTCCGACGCGCTGAAACGCCAGCAGGTTTTATTCTCTGCTTGCTGGAGGAAAGGCGGGAAGGTTAAGGGATCATCCCTCTGGGCTCTAACCAAGCTCAAACATTTCACGACACTTTGTTCCCCTCCCGAGATTCTCCGCCAGCAAAACCTTCCTCCCAGCGCGAGCCAGGGGCAGCTGGGCACGGAGCGATAACCCTTGGAGGCGCGCAGATTTTCCAGACGTTTTGAAGTCAGCCCTGGGAATTTACTCCCTCAGTCATCCATTAATTTCCCTTTATGGCTAATTTAACTCGCTACCTGTGTGTCATCCCCTGGGCAACCTTCCCTGCCCGCGCTGAGAGCTGGAGCCATTACTAGAAGCGAGAAGAATGGCTGGAAGCCATTGCTACCGCACTGGAAGAGTGGGCTTTCCGGGCTTGGGTTTGGTTTGCCTGCGGTGGGGTTTTTTTCCTGCTTTGTGATGTTAGATAAGTTCAACCTAACTGCTTTAATTTGGTTTTTTTTTTGCTTTTGTCAATCAGCGTGAACAGCAGCTCATTTGGCACGACGCCCTTTTTTTGCTCTGCCGTGAACAATCTGAATAAGATGACTCAAGTTTACACGCTGATGATAGTTTCTGTAAAAGCCCCTGCATTTAGTTACAAATCAAGCATTGGTAAATGTAGTTCTCAGCAATTTCAGCTAATTCCAAGTTCAGCCACTCAAGCTTTTCGCAAAATGAATGTTTCTTGGAGAATGAAGGGTAATTTTTGGGTAAAAGGTATGAGGTTATCTAGCATAATGTAATGACTAAGTTCCTTAAGAAGATTGCACTGGGGCATGGCACCGTTCGTTTGGTTCAATGAAGGCAAAATGAAAAGGCAACGTTGCTAATTCCGAGCTGTTTTGAAAACTTCGGATTGAATCTAGAGCCACGTAGAATCTGTGGCTGGGGTCACAAACCAAGGGTTTGTGTCTGTGAGTAGGGCATGGGAAGGGCAGGAAGAGAAGGGAGAGCAACCCTCGTTCTGCAGTCCGGCATTACCAGATGTACCCGTTCTTTGGAGACAAAATTTTATTTCACATTTTCTGTTAACAACTTGTAATTCCAACTCTGAGCTTAGCATCCTTCTGTTCCTCTCATGTGCAAGGGCGTAGAGCAGAAGGGCCCCGTTTTCTAAGTTGTCCATCCCCAAATTCACACTTCTGCGAACAGGTAGCACAGAACTGCGGACTAATTTCCCATTCCACCCCCATTTCCTGTGTTTGCCTTTGTACAGGTTACTCTGGACCTAAACCTGGGTAGCCGTTCCCATAGTTGAAATATCTGTAGGCACTATCAAGGTGTGACTTTCATTCTGGTTCATCCTAGTAAGGTATTAAGTAATGGTTGGACTCGATGATCTTGAAGGTCTCTTCCAACCCAAGTGATTCTATGATTCGAAGTAGATGGACTCCAGTATTAAATAATTAAGGATGTAGAGGTTTTTATAATTTTCCAAGGGTCTGTGAAATAAGAGTGCCAGTTTTATCAGTTTCCCCAAAGATCCAGCAGTACCCAATAGTCCTGCCGTGTCATGCAGGGCATTGCAGAGACCCATAGAAGAACAGGCAGGGGTAATATTTTTTAGCATGATTATCTCCAGGTTCTCTGCAATCAAAAATTATTTTTGATGCAGCTCAAGTTGAGGGGTCAGCGTGGGCTGCTCCTGCCCTGGGGTGGGGAGCAGGCAGAGGTGGGATGCGGAGAGGTGGGATGTGGCACTGCATCTCCTCTGCCTCCTGGAGCAGAGCCCCAGGAGAGCGGAATCTCGGACCCAGCCGCACTGCTGGGTCCCTGTCCTGGTCATGGAATGTGGCTGCTGGCACTGCTGGCAGCTTTTTGGAGCAGCCCGCTCCACCTTCCTTTGTCGTAATCTTAAATTTCTTTAAAGTGTATCCTCCCTACAAGAGGGTTTATGTGCCAGAAGACTCTTATGCATCTTCTTGGTTGTGTCTCTTGGTCTAATGAGCTCAAACCTCTTCTCACAAACTTGCTGTGCTGATGTTTGCTGCTATTTAAAAGGAATACAGATATCTTAAAAGTAAAACTGGCATTTCTAAGAAGAATGCAAGTGCTGTATGTTTCTTAAGACTCATGTACGCAGACATCTTGAATTGAAGAATAGTATTGTTTGTTAAGTCGAAGGGTAATTCATTAATTATTCTTGAATAATGCTAACAAGAAGTTTCAAGTCATGAGCGAGGTGTGATGCAGAGGTCTGTTTCTGATGAATTCATCCTTGCTGTAGTTTTTGTTGGGTTGATGTTGCAGCTGTCCCCATCCTTGCAATACCTGTGCCAATAATCTAGGTTTGATGCTTAATTACAGCATCTTGTTCCCCAGGCGGCAGGTGCCAGTGTTGGAACATACATTGCGGATGGAGGAGGCTATTGTTTCTCACTGAAATTGTCACCTTTGGGTTGCCAGGGAGCCATAAAATTTGCTCAAAAAGAAAGTTACCAGCTTTGCTGGTTGTCTGGGTGAAGGAGCCGTGATCAGTGTCTTGAGGGGGAGGGAACAATGGGATATTTAGAATAATCTGAATATTGATGAATTAGAACTTCTTCTTTGTGCTAATTTTATTTTTGCTCTGTCTTCCAGCTCCGGTAAATCCACATCTACGTAAGTATTTCTTTATCTTTTCAGCTTTTATGTCTACAAAGAATTGTCCTCGCACCTGTTGTCAATTAAAATTACAATTTTTTTAACAATTTTTACAATTAAAAAGTCAATGATAAGCATTTCGCTTTCAATTGGAGCCCATGGATTGCAGGGACAGCCTTAGTTTTGCCTGGAAGATGGGCTGGCGGCTGAAGAGGCCGTTTCTCTTATTCTGCCAAGGTGCTAAAGCAAGATTAGATGGGGAAAGGAGAAATTAGAGCTCCAGCTCATCTTTATTCCCCACTGCCCAAACAGTTCATCTAAAGGAAAATACTAAATTCTGTATACTATGTTCTGAAATAACATCCATCTGTGGGTGTTGCAGCTCGGCGTGGATGGGTGATCCTGGGGGTTAGTCACGGGAGTAGCTAAATACTGATAAACTACGTAGCTGGAAGTTCAAGTGCTGTGTAGGAATTGTGTCTGCGCCTCGACAAGCATGGTGAAAATCATGAAGGAAAAGTCAGTTTATGAAATTTTCTGAATTCATTTATCCTTGTATAAGAGTGACATTTGCAGTTCCTGAGTTATTTTGATACTTCCAAGGGTAATCAGAAGCTCATCGGCAGCTCTGAAACCGAAAGGCGGCTGTTTTTTCGTGCGGTGTCTACAGGAGTCGTGGACCTCATTTGCACAGAGAAATGTGGAGACCAAAAGTATAACTAGGGTGTGAAAGTGTCTAGACAAATTCACAGGAGAGCACTCCGCAGGCGGAACTGAAAATGCAAACTCTGACTATGCATTCGCTAATGTGCTGGTCCTCAGGCAGGGGGATGTTGCAGGGGAGAAAGGACTTCTTCAGGTTGTTCTTACGCTTTTCCATGGGCACCAAATCCCTAAAAATGTCCCAAACAGGAGACTGGGCTGGAGCATTAGGATGTCCCAGTAAAACCACTCTATTCCTAACAGTCCCCGCATCTACTTCGTGGTTTTCTTCTGCCGCACCGCGCATGAGTGTGTTGCTGTGGGAACATGTTCTGCCATTAGTCTTGCTTTTAATAACATACACAAANAAAAAAAAAAAAAAAGGAATGGGATTGTGTCTGCTGTTATTCCTGCTGTAGTGCAGCCGTAATCGGGCAGAAAAGCGACGCCAGGCTGTGCGAGCAGCCTCTCTCTCCGTCTCTCACACACGCCAGCTCAGCCTTTCTGTAAATTTTAAACTTATTTGGGGAAGATCTTGTGCAATGCATTAATAATTAATCAGGGCTTAGTTCAAAGCTCACGGGAGCTGAAGGAACCACTCCCACTGACTTAAAACGAGCAGTAGATGAGACCCTTGCTAATTAATATATTAAATATATACTCTATGATGGTAAGAAAAAAATGCATTGCGATCCCCCATGCTTCACACTGGAGTCCTCTCTGATTTTAAGACCTGAAACTGTCTAATTTTCAAAATGTCTCTATAGCTCAGCCAAAAGCATGGTGCAGTGCAGGTGGTGTCCAAATTGCCCTTGCCACAGGGGGTGCACGGCTCAGGGGAGCGAGGGCTTCTCCAGTGACGTGTCCACCATCTCCTTCATCTGCGTTCTAGGGCTGCCTCTCCCTGCGCTGGTGGCCATGGGAAGTTTGGCTACCAGAACTGTAGGCTGTACCCAACGTAATTTCTTTCAGACGAGCCAAGAGATCGTAAAATTTTGCTTTGCTTTTTTCCCCAAAGACTTTTTGAGTGAAATCTTTTGACAGGGAAGAAATCTTGGTCTGCAAATGTGTTCAAACCAGTAAGCTGGAGAAGAGTCATTCAGTCTTCCATAACAAATTTAATCTTATCATTATCCATTCTTTCCACAATTTTATTTCACTGAAAACACAGAATGGAGGATGATGTAAACTATGGAACATCAACCAAGTTCTGTTTTTATCTTACCTGGTGGAATGAATTCTGATTTTATTTACACCATTGTAAATGAAGACTAAGAGCTGTATTGAACTGGGACAAGACATCTGTATTGGAAACTAAAGTCAGGTTCTTCCTGCTTATTTTCTGGAATAATCACATTGCATAAGTCCTTCCTTCTTATAAGATGTCTGCAATGCAAGTGGCATTGAATGACTTAAACACTGAGCTGTAGCCTCAGATCTGCATTTTATTTTGTAGTGTGTAATAGAATTAGAATCATAGAATGGTTTCTGTTGGAAGGGACCTTAAAGATCATCTGGTTCCAACCCAACCAAAATACAAACCATTTAATTTCATCCATAAGGATTTCATATCAATTAGCGCAACTAGATGTTACACTTGCATAATGGAAGAGATTAGATGTTAGACAGTCATATTCAGCTTGAGTTTTATGGAAGTAGATGACAATAATTCCGACTATGATGAAGAGTGTTTCACCTTGAGAACGGTTTCAGATTTTGCCCTAATTGGCAAAGAAATTATTAATAACCTGAATCTGCTTCCAGAGCTGGCATGTGCTTTGCTTTACTAGTAGCTGGCACCACTGTTAGTGCTTCAGCAAACCATAGAGGTCTGAGGGCATCATGAGCTGGAGCACCCATGGGTGCTTGGGGAAGGGCCAGCTGTTCCTCCTGCACTCGCCGTGTCCCATGAAACAACAGGTCAGGACCATCCAGACCTATTTAAACGCTCCAACTTCTTGCATAAAAAAAGTACTGAGCTAATCCTGTGTAAATATTTCCTTTTTTATTCTTCTGCTACTTTTTAAGAAGCATTTAGTGCCAAGAATATTTAGCACTAACCTTTTCCAATGTATTCTAAATGGCAGAGACCCACAAGAAACCAGTGTTTTCCTATTAAATACATGGCAAACTTTTACTTACATTTTTAATCTGGCCTGAATATTTTATTTTTTTTTTTAACTTGAAGAAAAATCTTTTGTTCTGCTGATGTGAAATTTCTTAATGAAGCTCTGAGGGCATGGTGCAACATGCATATGCAGCTCTTAAGGTACTGGAGGGGCAGCATTGGAAACTGCTGAATGGCTGAAAATGCTTTGTATTAATTCACTTTGCTGCAGGACTGGATCTGGTACTCAGAACTTTTCTCCTTTAGTTATTGTTTTGCCCTTTAATTTTATCACACTGTGTAGAAGCAGCAGCGTTTTTGCTATAGGAAGGGCTTGCAGAAGTGGAGGTGGAAGTCAAACGCACAGAACATCATGTAAACCAAGCAAATTGGGAGCTCAAGTCGTATAAATGGTATTCTTGGAGACGAGAGGCCCAGCTGGCGTTTTGTTCAGGGTGCTTCATTCGAGTCCTTGTGTCTTTCGAGAGCTTTGTCAGGGTCTTTGCATTATCTTCCTGGTCTTCGGGGTAAGGATGGAGGTGTCCTTCTGCATCTGTTCACGTGCTTCTCTGTCAAAGGATTTTGGATATAATCTGTGCGTGTGTATCCTCGTGGCCTCGTTCTTTGATTTGCTCATCTCTCAGGAAGAACCACAATCAGGCCTCTGCTTGAATTCCTTCTCTGCAATGCTCGTGGTGGTGTGCCTCCACTGCAAGATGTTCTATATTGCCACTTCTTCAGCATTCAAAATTCAGGAATCAGAAGACCTTTCTTCCAGAGCCAAACTGAGGTACAAGGTCCTGAAATTGGCTCCCCTTCATGCCAATGGTTATCAGTCTTGTTTGCCAGTTAAGGAACTGTGATTTAGGAAATTAGTTCTCTTAGAGGATCTAATAAACTTAATGGATTTATTGAGAAAGCAAGTCAATCTACTTGAGGTGCTAATAGCCGAGGAAGCTTCTGTGGACTGCATTTTTGTGATAACCTGGTTTTAGAGAGGGGTGTTTTATGGTGACTGGTGTGGAGGGGGCACACTTTGTGTTTTTGGACAGGCAGAAGCAGAATGAGGAAGACGTGGAACGCACCGCGTGGTTTGGAATGAATTTTGCAGGCCTGCTTTTTCAGTCTGCAGGAGTACCTGATTTTAAATAAGCGCCAGAGCAGCATCCTCCCTTAGCAGTACATATCCAAGCTAAGCTCCAGGTCCCTCTGTCTTCACTGATTTACAGTGAAGCTCCAGTGGCTTAAGTGGATTTATAGTTCACCAAAACCCCAAACCTGCAAACATTTATATACCTTCTCAATTTAACACAGATGAATAATCCCATGACGCCTGGTGTTAGAGTTCCTCATAACAATGAATATAAATTGCACCCCTATAAAGAAGGCCGTGGCTGACACAGTGCAGACAGCTGCATTCTCCCTAGAGAAGAGAGATTTGCTTGTTTTCTCAGATAAATCAATTGACTTTGCTGGAAGAGTAAACTCAGCGGGAGCTGTTCGTGTGCATAAAATTACACTTTTGCACATTTTGCTACACGGGGCCTTATTCTGTTCTGAGGTGAAAACTGAACCTTGAAGTTTTGATTCGTTTTGGTTCCTAAACATCTGACAGTAGGACTTTTCTCATCCCGCCGTCACCCGGCAGGTAGGATCACTGGACTAGTGTGTCTCACGGACCTCTGCTTCGCAATGGCGAGGATCCCAGTAATCCTCTCTGGAGTTCTTGGTGGTTTTATTCTTTAGGCCCAAGCTTTTACCACTTGACCTCAAGTGCATAACAGAAGTCTTAGTGAAAGTCTAGGAGATTACTTCAGGACATGATACAGTCACCTGTCCTGCCCGTACAGGTTCAGATAGATCTAAACCTTCCTCCCAGGTATTTGTCTAATTGGTTTTTATAATGCAGTGATGGGGACTCAGGGGTCTTCCTGAGCAATCCATTCATGTGCTTCACTGTCCTGATTTTTAGAGGTTTTCTTCATGTCTACCTTAAAGCTCCTTTGCTCTCATTTTACCCCAAACTTACTTTACCGTCCCTCTTGAAAACCAAGATTAGCTTAGGAGATGTCACTTGGAGATAGTCTTTCCATTCTGAAAAGTTGCTGTCCTCTTTTCCCTTGTGTTCTTATCCCTAAACCAAAATAACCCACTTTTCACTTTTTTTTTTCCCCCCCCATTGTCCATGTTTTATGGGCATGCTGCCTGTTCTTCTCAGCTCTTCAGGGATGCTACCTGGGCAAGAGGAGACAATGTCTCTAAGGGCAATGGTGTACATGTGAAGGTGTGAGGAGGAGCTATACTGTAAGATTTGAATATAATTTCAAGTAACACCAACATAGATTGATGACCGTGAGGTTTTTTTTTTTTCATTGCGGTTACTGCAAAAAAAAACATACACTAAGCACTAGAAACCAGCATAAAATAAATGTGCATCTATTTTCCAGTGCTGTTAGTAAGCATCATCCCACAATGTGTTTGTTATAATTGACAAGTACTTTGACAAACCAGCATAGGCTGAAGTTTCAGCCACTAAATTTCTGCTCATTTGTTGCGTTGGCAGGAGAGTTCCACTGTGGGTTTGAGGACGGGAACATTTGCCTTTTCACTCAAGATGACACGGACAATTTCGACTGGACAAAACAAAGCACTGCCACTAGAGACACAAAATATACCCCGAACACGGGGCCAAACGCGGATCGGACCGGCTCCAAGGAAGGTAAGCTCCAGCGGTGCGCCAGAGCCCCCGGCACTGGGAGCTCTGCTGCTCCCATGGGTTGAGGGACCTCTCCAGGACAGCCATTTCAGCCAGCTACGCTGGTTTTCCTGATCATACCAGGAATAAGCGTACTTCAAGGACTTCTAAAAGAAATTGCTGGCGCCGAGGCGTGCGGCTGGTCCCAAAGCACAAGCCACTAACGGTGCCATTAACCATCTTGTATCGTTTCTATTGTGCCATTTTCAAAGTGATTGCTTTCGCGTTACAGTCTAGCGGGGAAATAATCTGGCACATCTTGAAATACTCTTCTGGTTTATGTCATTTAAATTCTAACTTGGACTCTCTCAGACTGTCACAATGAGAGTTTTATTTTTGCCCCATTTTTACTTCGGGTGTTGCTAAAATGCATAAGTTTCAATCTGCTACCCCGCTTAACCGGGAGCGTGCCATCTTGACTGCAGTGTACATTTGCATTTGAAAAGTCAGACATGTTGTGCTGAATTTATCAAGCACTGCAGTAACTCATGCTATTTTATTGTATGCCCCCTGCTTGCGCTACCAAAAGGGGGAAAAAAAAAAAAAAATCATACCGCATTGTATTTGCTTGGTTGGATTAAGTCAACGCTATCTCTGTTGTTGGCGCAGTCCAGGATCAGAATAAATTAACATTATCTTCTTCCCTGAAAGTGAGCTTTCAAACACGTGATTGACATGCCCAGTTGAAAATTTGCCTTGAAAGGTTTCCATCAAGTTATTTCCCCTGTATTTTAGAAGTCCTTCCCGCTCGCTGCTTGTAGAAGCAAATAGCAACCTTGAGACTGGCGTCCAAGCTCCATCATAAAGCTATTTTTCTTTTCTTGTGCATACACAATGCTACATCGATTTGAAGTTGTTTACGAGTACTGACCTGCTAGCCCTGATTTTACTGTCGGTAGAAAACACGCCTTTGAAGCAGTCGTGGAAAACACGTGGGTTTAGTGCAGGAGAAATATGTCTCAGAACCCACGGGGACGTCAGACAACTGTGAAAAATGAACCAAGGTGCTTGATAGCCCTGGCGTCTTCCTGTGTGTATATGCCTTGGATATCGAGGCCTGCAGCCTAACGATTTCCATTTGGACTTTCCCTAGGGTTCTACATGTACATCGAGACGTCGCGCCCCAGGCTGGAAGGCGAAAAGGCCAGACTTGTTAGTCCTGTTTTCAGCGTCGCTCCAAAAAATCCCTACGGAGCTACGAACACAGCCTATTGCTTCAGCTTCTACTATCACATGTATGGACAGCACATAGGTGAGAGAAAGCCAATGACCTTGTCTTTTCCCTTTGGGAGAAATGGCAGGAGAAACGCCCATTTGCATGAATCAAAAGGAGGGGAGGACTGCCAACGCCTGCAAGGGCCACTTGCAACCCAAGCTGGCAAGAGCGGTGCCTGAGAGCATCCGAATTGCTGTAAAAGTGTGTTTTCTGCTAGCAGGAAACGCGTGGGAGGCGTTTCATGCACGTGTGAGGTTCTGAGCGTGGGAACCTTAGAGCGTGGAAACAAAAAAAGGTGGTATTTGCAAGGATTTTGGCCAATACCGCCCCAGGGCTTTGAGCTCCCTCCTCACTAGACTGAGGATCGAGCAATGAGCAGCACCGCGGTGCCGTTGCGAAAGTCATGAGCCATTCGCACGCAAGCTGTGGGAGTGTGTATTTTTCAAGGTGCATCTGTAAGTCTTATTTTTAGCCCTAGCTCTTTCAACGCACGTGTTTAATTTCTTTGAGTAGTATGAAAAAAAAGAAAAGGTGTGGGGAAAATATAAAAGTGTAAAAGACAGCCCATTTTTCTAAATCCTGTAAAGTCCCCGTGGGGTGCTGGGTGCTTACCAGTGTGTCAAGAGGCATTTCAGCGCCAAAGGGACCTGACTTGATGTGGTTTTGTATATATTTCACGGGCAAGCGCATCCTCACAGCGCGTTCTGGCGGTTGCTTGGGGAAACCTTCGCCTGCCTCCAGGCAGAGTTCGGGTTTTACAGAGAGCAGACAAGTTCACTTAGTTTTGTTAGTTGTCTCTGCACTGCTGAGCACCTGAATTCTCCTGGCTCTACGTAGCAGTGGGAATGTGGCTGTTTATTGGATGGAAGCGATCAAGACACGCCGTTCTTAGTGGGGGAAAAAAAAAAAATAGAAACTGCCCTGTAAGACTATTTCTGGTATATGGCAGCGAAGAGCAGAGTTACAAACATAAAGGGTCAAAGAGTTTTACTGGAACACCTTAAGGTTGATATAAAGTATAAGAAAAACATCCCCAGAGGCTGATGTCTGTCTACAAAATGGCAATTTTGATTTTTTGCAATTTTGATGCATTTTTGATTTTTTTTTTTCCGGGTTACCTTTTGAGCAAGTGTCTGCACCCTTAGCTTTTTTGCTGAGATTGCTCTTTCTTATTTATGTGTAATTTTTTGAAGTGACATGTAAATTGCCAGTGGATGAAGGAGCTGACTTACAGGTGAAGATGGTGACGATGATGATTAGGGATTGTAGTTACAGAGGATTTGTTCATGGCAATGTGGACATCTAGTTGTCGAAAACCAAAATTGCTCGACACCACTTTTCTTTAATGTTAAAAAATCTAGTTACCATCATTTTAGCTAATGATGAATGAAGATTAACTACTTTTGAATGGCTTTGTACAAATTACTTATTATTCTGTCTTTAAAGAGCAGACTGACAGAAAAATAGTAAATTAATAGCATCAGCTATGTGTTTGAATGCACGCTTATACACATCTACTAAATTCAACGTTTGAATTCCTCATAATGACAAAATGTTGTGAAATACATGAGAATGCAGCTTGCTTACAAGAAATAAATTTTGAAATCAGCAAATATATACCGTTTGATTCCCCAGATGTGAACTCTGTCACTGAAATTGTTCACATGAGGATAATGAAAAGAAAAAACTGAGGAGTGATGATATTCTAAGACGTCAGTGATTTAAGCACATGATTATTAATGAAAAGTCATATTGATGAGGTAACTACTTGAATGAGTTTTTAAAGGTTTGTGGTCTTAGAAATTACTTTGGGCTAGAAAAAATGTTATTATAACACGATGATTTGCCCAGGCAAATCAAACCTTACCGTGACACAGCGTTTCAGATGATGCGTCCTTGTGGCACGGGTGGCCACCGGCCTCCTGGGCTGTGTCAGGCAGAGCGTGGCCAGCAGGGCGATGGAGGGGGTTCTGCCCCTCTGCTCAGCACTGGAGAGACACGGCTGGGGTGCCGGGTCCAGTGCTGGGATCCCCAGGACCAGAGAGACATGGGCTTAGTGGAGAGAGGCCGGCACAGACGATGACGGGGCGGGAGCATTTGTGATACGGGGAAAGGCTGAGGGAGCTGGGAGAGCTCAGCCTGGAGAGGAGAAGGCTCAGGGGGATTTCATAGAATCACAGAATGATTTAGGTTGGGAAAAACCTTTAAGATCATCGAGTCCAACCATGAACCCAACCCTGCCAAACCCACCCCTAACCCATGTCCCTCAGCACCACGTCTGCCCGGCTGGGAAATACCTCTAGGGATGGCGACTCCACCACTGCCCTGGGCAGCCTGTGCCAAGGTTTGTTAACCCTTTCCATGAAGAAATTTCTCCCAATATCCAATCTAAACCTCCCTTGGTACAACTTGAGGCCATTTCCCTTGTCCTATCGCTTGTTAAGTGGGAGAAGAGCCCGAGATCCCTGGCTACACCCTCCTTTCAGATCTCCCCTCAGCCTCCCCTTCTCCAGGCTGAACAACCCCAGTTCCCTCAGCTGCTCCTCAGGAGACTTGTGCTCCAGACCCCTCACCAGCTCCGGTGCCCTTCTCTGGACACATTCCAGCACCTCCGTGTCTTTCTTGGAGTGAGGAGCCCAAAACTGAACACAGGATTCTAGGTGGGGCCTCACCAGTGTATATGAATACCTGAAGGGAGGGTGGAAAGAAGATGGAGCTCAGAGATGGTCAGGGATACAGGACAAGAAGCAATGGACACAAATTGAAATAGTGGCAATTTTATTTGAACATAAGAAAAAAATTCTTTTGTTTTAGCATGAAGGTGATCAAACACTAGCACAGGTTGCCTAGAGAGGTTGTGGAGTCTCTGTCCTTGCAGATATCCAAAATCTGATTGCACATGATCCTGCTGTAATCTGCCACGCTTTGAGCAGGGCTTTGCACGGTACAGTCTCCAGAGGTGACTCCAACCTCAATGATTCCATGATTCTGTGTGAAATATTTAATTGTTAATACTTTTTTCAAGAGAGTTCCATTTTGTTAAGGATTAGTCCCCTGTGGATAATTCTAAATCTTATTGCTAAAACAGATTGGCTGTTCAGTGACAAGCCATTAGAAGCCTTGACCCTTCACTGCTGTAGAAGGTGCTTCTTATCCCACCCTGGGAATGCGCACTGCCAGCCGGGGCAGCTCTGGGCTGCAGCATGGTCTGTCAGCTCACTGGTTTCTTCACAAGAGATGGATAGGACCTGCCCCAATTTCACTGAGACCTCGAGATGAGCTCTGCGCTGAAGGCTCTCTCTTTTGAATGAGCTTGAGCTGCTGTTTCTTGACCTGGCTTCACCAAAAATTTGAAGTGTTTTGCAGGAGAATTTGGCTTTAATAATACCCAGCCTGTTCCTTCCTTGGCTCTGGGGACAACACGTCTGGGGACGATACATGGGCATTAAACTGATTTTTTCATCCAAAGTGACTTGTGTGCTGCAAGTCAGCATCTCCGCTGGGTTGCTTTATTCTCCGTAGTTATCAGTACCCGTGAGATTTCCAAGCAGTATTAAGGTTGTTATTCCCATGTCTCAGGGGCAAAGTGCTGTGTTTCCAAAACAGTTTCAGTGCTCATCAAAATGTTTCTGCTTTTCTGACGAGGTTTTGAAGGATCCCTAAAAAAAAAAAAAAAAAAATGGAAAATCGTGCTGGAGTGATGCTCTGTTGCTGGTGTGGACTGGTCTTGGGGGCTTAGGGGAAAGGATACTTCAGCCTCCATTCGTCAAAGCGAGTGACCCCGGTGACATCAATTTGAGCATATGGCTGCTGCGCTGTATTGAAAACAAACAGCCTGGTGGTTTATCCAGCTCAGGCTGTTCAGGTCTTCGGTGTCTCCAGAGAAGAGGCTGAAAATTTCTGTGGCGATAAGGAGAGGTACTTGGGAGCCTCGGCAGAGCACAGACTTGAGATGAGCACTTATGCTGAGGCCCCGCTCTGAGGAGATGAACGGGGACCTCCATCCCCCGCCGCGGCACTGAGATGCAGAAAGATAAAGTGGTTCTTTACCTGAAGGAGATGGCTCTGACTTACAAGTCAGATCATAATTCCTGGCGGATCACACAGAGCTAACTCTTGAGAGTGCTAGCGGCCAGGGAGACTGCACACGCTTCGCCCCCCGTCCTTCAAAAGCAGACGGTAGATTATCCCTAAAACATAAGAGAAATAGAAGTTCCCATTACTTGATTTGCAGCAAACAATAAGGCATTGTTGGGGAACAAGAAAATGAAGACTCAGTGGCCTTATTGTGTCTGTACGTTGAGACAGAAAGAGGCTGTAACTCCATTATAGCTGTCGCCATCTTTTAAAACAATCTATATTTCCAATTTTTGCATCTACACCCCAAAACGCGCATTTCTAATTGACGCTCCGAGAACAATAATTTTTCTTACCATTAGCGAGCCTTCAGGAGACAAGAAGCGGAAGCAGAGCCTGCTGTCAGAGCACGCCGGGAGAGCCGTTGGTGCTCGTGCGGTGATGAGCGCTCAAAATGTCACCCCAGTGTTGCAGCTGGCGACGTCTCCGCAGCACCCTGCGCTCTCTTGGCAGGATGCTGTCAGAAAGTAAACTTTATTCCTCAGTTCGCAGTCGTTCCTCCTGCCCACTGTTTCTGTCTTCTGCTGAAGAGCCACTTTATTACCCATTTGCCTGGCATTTGGAGGAGTTTGAAATGTGAATTCTTGCTGGACGCACCTCGGTGTGAACCCTGTAGCCTACTCATCACCTTTGCAAAGGCCTTTTCCAAAACTTTTTTTTTCCAACTTTTCCAAAACCTTCCTGGCAGAATTTCAAGGATAAGCATGCATTGTGGGTGTAGTTAGTAAAGTTTTCAGTGACATTTGAGGCATATGTAGCAATGAGGGTCAGGCAGGTACCTCCGTACTAACCAATGTGCTGGGCAATGACCGAGCCTGTTTGGTACCGTAATGGCTATCTTGTATTTTAAGAAAGACTGCTATCATTCTGCTATTAATTGGAAGAAATTGTGTGACACAGAGAGGCTGAGTATGCTATGAGCAATCTTAAATCTCTGGAACCTCGGCAGTGATGGAATTATATGCTTTTGTTACCTAAATTACTCAGTAATTCCAAACAGCCCTGCGGCACGGGCGGCATCAGCCTGCAAAGCAAGTGAAACAATTAGCCAGCAATTCATCCCCTGCTTGATGTGGGCGCTGCTTTTTTGTCTTGGAGAAAAAGAACATTATCTATAACTGTATTTTATCACTTTAGTTAGCCTTGTCTAAGACCCTGCTGTTTTCTTCGGGCCACAGACCCAGCACAGTTGTTGTAAAAAAGTCTTGGAGAGAAGGAGGTGGGGAAAGAGGGATGGAGGGAGAACTGTTGAAGCTGAAGAATAGAAACCTTGCCCAAGAGCTGCTGTTGATGGAAGAGGGCTGAGGCTGAGCAGCTGCTTGCTGCGAGCAGCCCCACAACGTATGACTGGGCTGGGGCTCCGGGGAACCATCCTGAACCCTCCTGAGCATTTCCCTTCTTGCAAGCCCTTTCTCATCCCAGTCCTTTTCGTTTTACCCAGTAGCACGTGCGGGCAGAGCCACACTAGCCCTGTTACAAGTCACATTTCCTTTGTGCTGCTTCTGCCCCCTCCCCGGCACTGGAAAAACCAAACGCTGCAGTGGGAGGCGGGTGGGAGACACGGTGCTGCCCGGTCAGTCCGGCAAGCATCGCTTCCCCCACCTCCTGCAAAGCAGATGTATGGCCTCATTCTGGGCACCCCGGTGAAATCGCCGTGATGAGAATATTTGCTGCTCCATTAGACGTTGAGCCGTATGTTTTTCAAGGCACCGAGTTTTGCTATCGGTAGAAATAAGAACTTTTTATTAGCAGGAGCTGAGTCACAGTGCAGCTGCCTCAGATCTGAGAGGTTTCATTGCAATATAATTTGTGTGAGCTTCCCAGCTGCCATTCCAAACGCCCTAAAAAAAAAGTGGTCTTGCATGGATTTCACTGTCTGAACTCTCTGCAATGATTCCCGTGGAACAAAGAGGCACCGCTGCCCCATGCCTCTGCAGGTAACAGCGGTGAGCAGGAAGGGACAAAATCCCCAAACTACGTGAATTACGGAACCCTGCTAAATGAAGTCGATGCATTTGCTGTCTCTTGGTGCACCAAGACAGTCTGGCTTCTGTTTGTGGTCTGAGGCAGGGGTGTTAATGGGAGGGAAGGGCTGCCAAATGCAGAGGATCCATTACCGATTGCAAGCAATGTCTGCGCTGGAACCAGTAACTTAACGGTTCTTGGTGGGGCAAGAACCAGGCTGTGGGTTTTTTCTCCACAGTGAGGGACAGCTTTTCCAAGGTTATTTGAATTTAGAGAATTATATTGTCCTTCAAAGGTGCTCCTTAATGGTAGTAAAGGCACCACATCTGTCTCCGAGGTAGATTTGCCAGACTCTATGGCACTCCCATTAGAAACTGGACAGTATAGGTGAGCAGTAAGTGTAAGGCAACTGAGTTGCTTCTTTATCCTTGGGTTTGGAGGTTATAAATGCCTCGTTTGCACTAAAAAACAGAAAAGTCCTTTTTGCTCACCTCAGCCTGGGAAGCCTGGTGTCCTTCCGGCGCTGCAGGGAGCAATGGGTGGGATGGTGCTCCCTGCGCACTCAGTGCACCTCTGCTGGGAATCCGCATCACCAGTTCACGGTGTTCACAAGTTTAAAAGTTTTTGAATTTACAAGAAGCTCTCCACAGCCACCCGGACCTAGCAGAGGCCCATGGGAAAAGGGAAGGGGGCGAGCGGGGGACTGCTGCTGTACCCAGCCCAGCATCTCTGCTCCGTCGGAGACCCTAACCAATTCCAGTTCTCCACCTCTCTTCCAGGAAGCTTGAACGTGTACCTGCGGTTGAAAGGTCAGACCGCGATAGAGAACCCATTGTGGTCTTCAAGTGGAAATAAGGGACAGCACTGGAACCAAGCTCGCGTTAATATAAACCCCCCGACTTCATTTCAGGTAACGGCTCGTCCATCTCTTCCCTCTGCACAGGCGCTGCGCACCGGGAACGGGAGCGTTCGGGTTTTGGAGGGGGGGTGAACCTGTGCACGCTGACCCTTTCCTTCTGCCACAGGATTTCACAGCTTCATTTCAGTGCTGAAAGCTGCTTTATGGACAGATAATTGCTGTCCTTGCGGTAAATAGGTGAGCACCGTGGAGCTTAACAATGCCCACTTTAATGGCAGAACAGCCGCTATTTGCTTGAAGACAAAATGTCCTTCAGTTTTCAGAAGATGCTGTTAGCCGGTATAAAGTGGTTTTAGTTTGGATTAGCAACTGGAATACATAATTATTTCCTGTGAAGAAATTTTTAGCATCCACGGTGATGTGCCTGTGTTAGAGGTCTCTTGAACTACATGAGTTTTCCGCAGCGGGATGATCTCGGAGTCTTTGCCGAAAGGTACGGAAGCAGCCGTGCTGCCGGCACAGAGCTCCTGGCGGGGCAGAGCTGCACGCCGCGTTCGCGAGGCTCGTGCAAGTTATGGCAGGTTCTCACACATTTCGTTTTTGGTTTGACAGTGAGATGCTGATAGACTATTACGGGCAGTTCTCGTTCACGCTGTGAGCTGTTTGTAACTGGAACAGACCCAAAAAGGCAGCTGCCGCCAGTAAGCCCTCGTGTGCTGGAGGCTGGGAGTATCGGTGTGGAAGACGGGAGTCACGAGCTCTGCCCTGCGGCGCCACATCCTCCAGGCTCCTCTGTCCCCTCTCTGCAGCCTCCAGGTCCCCTGGGGAGGAGGATAGATTTTGGGAAAAAGAGTCACTCAGTGCAAGTCAAACTGCTGTCTTATATGTGCAGACTGGGATTCGCTTTATGGATAATTACTGATCCTGACCCTTTGTTTTTATTTCCATGTGTGAGAGGCAGTGACAGAAGAGAAATGTTTTGGCGTACGTGATCGCAGAAGCGTTGCATGGCGGAAAAGTAGAGGGAAACTGAAGGGGAGGGAGATGTGAAGTGTAGCGTTACGTGATGTTTGAGTGGAACAAAGTGGCAGAATTGGGGAGGAAGAGTGAAGAGAAGAGGGATACAAGTGTTAAAGTACACTCAGAGCACGGGGCCAAGTAGGAGCTGATCAGAGTGGGTGAGCTTTGCATTGGTGAAGTCCTAACAGCCTCCCAGTATCTGAAAGGGGCTACAAGAAAGCTGGAGAGGGACTTTTTACAAGGGCAGGTAGTGATAGGACATGGGGTGATGGCTTCAAACTGGCAGAGGGGAGATTTAGATGAGATATTTGGGAGAAATTGTTGCCTGTGAGGGTGGTGCGCCCCTGGC
This sequence comes from Chionis minor, assembly GCA_013398295.1. Classification (NCBI taxonomy): domain Eukaryota; kingdom Metazoa; phylum Chordata; class Aves; order Charadriiformes; family Chionidae; genus Chionis; species Chionis minor. The sequence goes on along the minus strand of VZSF01007588.1, from coordinate 111,489 downwards.
TGGGGTTGCCCAGAGAAGCTGTGGCTGCCCCATCCCTGGAGGTTCAAGGCCAGGTTGGATGGGGCTTGGAGCAGCCTGATGTGGTGGGAGGTGTCCCTGCCCAGGGCAGGGGGTGGCACTGGATGATCTTGAGTGTCCCTTCCAACCTAAACTGTTCTATGATGCTATGTTTCTACGATTCTGTAAGTCAGGGTAAATCCAAGAAGTCTGAATAGTGAAGGAGAGAAAAGTAATTTAGTATCTGAAGATAATAAATGGGCTGGTAAAGGGAGAGAAGAGATGGCTGGGGAAGCTGAAACCAAAGTGATCGCAGCTGTGTCAGAGTGGGATTCCTGAGACCTGGCCAGGCTTTAGCAGAAGCAGGGGAAGGAGGAGGGGGACATCAGCTGCGGGCAGAGAGATGCGAAGGATTTGGCACCGGCAGTGGAGAGGAGTGGAGGAGGGTGATGGGGTGCACAGCTGGGGTCACCTCATCCACACAGAGAGGAGGGTGGAAGGGCAAGCTGGGGTGTCTGCCTTGCCCGGGGCAGGCGGGGTGAGGCATCAGCAGAGCAGCCAGCAGCTCCCAGTACCAGGTTGCTGCTTTCACCGTGGAATCGGAGCATCCACCCTTGCCCGGGACCCCGTTGCTCTTGGAAGAGTTACAGGGGTCACTTCTGCTACTGGTGCACCTCACCCGCGTTGCTTTAAAACCGTGTTCACTGGGGCCACTCACTGCTACACAAAATGGAAGCTCCTCTGCTTGGCTATTTTTCACCTTTTACATTGTTGCGTATAAAGGCTTCGGCATAAAATGAATGTAAAGCCATGAAGCTCTGCACAAATATAACAAATAAATGTCAGAGCGGTTGGAACCTTAAATTACATTTTTAGCAGCTCTTGCATCAAACAAACTTTATTTTCCGTTCAGGAGTCTTAAGTAGGAAAGAATATAAACCTCCCAGTTAAATTTAAGGAGAGTGAATTGAAGTGAATCCTTGCAGTAAAACAGTACACTGACACAGAAATTAGAACTTTGTATAGGTTAATTTATATGAGTAAAAGTGCAGCCCACATTTGTTTTATACCTTCCCAGTCCCTGTGATATATAACAAAGCTTCAGTCGTGAAGAACTGAGAGGACTACAGTGCTTTGAACCAGAAGTATTGCATAAAAGCTATTTCACTAAGATAATCACTTACTAAGTATTTTTAAGGAATAAACACCAAAAAATAGAGAGTAGGTGGAAGTGATCCGTTGCATGCTGGCGTCTAGGAAGGTGGCAGCTTTAGTTTAGATTTGAGCAGGAGCACTGCCACCGCCTCCAGCTTACGTTTTCCGTGACACCTTCTTGTGTCAAAGACATTTTTTGCAAAAGATGGAGTGATCTGCCCTTCAGTAAGATCCAGATCACTGAGATTTTCAGCCCTTTACAACCATTGTCAGGGTTTACACCCTTGCCGTCCCACTGTCCGGCTGGGGGTGTTCATGAGGCTCCTCTCTACTTCTTATTCGGAGACTGGTGGGAAGGTAAAATCTTCCTGAAATCCCATTGAAGAAGCCCAAGCTAAATTCCCTGGAGACGCTCGGGATAACGCTGGGGGCACTGTTTCCAATGGTTGGTTTCCATTTCCCCAGTCAAGAGGGCAGAGTGGCCTTTGCCGTACGTGTAAGCCCCTCTCTTCTTCAGCGAAATGCAGTATTTTTAACAGCAGCTTTGGAAAGTCACGGACGTGCCGATAATAGGTTTTGCGGGATACTGGTAGGGAATTGTGATCATCTGGCAGCTCCTGCAAATGGCCGTGAACTGCAGGCTGGATGGTGCTCCGTGCCGTGCCAGCGCTCATCTGCGGTGATTTGTTCTGAGCGTGTGGCCAAGCTGGCTAATAACAACCCGTCTCTGAGGCCCATAAAGCGCACTGCCAAATGCGGATTTTAATTAAATGCTGGCCGTTGTATTTGTATAGAGTCCTTTTGTCTGGAAACAGTGTTTTTCATTATCAGGAAAGATTTTGACTTTAAACTCCGTTGACTGGTGACATGCCTGCTGCCAAGGAGTAGGAGGGCAAGCTGTACTTTGGGGGAGAAGAGAAGACACTTTCCTCTCGAGCTGAATCCTTCCCATCATCCGAGGCAGAGTCGAAAAATTGTCAGAGGGATAATTACCTGAGACACTGTTTTCAAACAACGGGGTAAATTATGGAAAAACTTACTGTTTTCCCAATTACAGTTCCCTGTTGCATTAATATCCACCTTGTTATACTAATTAACCTACAACGTTGCACTTCACTAAAATACCGATGGAGTCTCCCGCTCCGAGTGCAGCGCTTTCACGTTTATTTAGCGCTCCCGGCGCAGCCCTTGCCACCTGGCTCAGGACACACCAGCGCGGCTGGAAATCCGTACCTTCTACTGCCAGCTCCCCGCTGCAGGGTCCGACACCCCTCGGGGATGCTCGGCTTAGCAAAAGGACAAGATGTCTCTGTGGCCAGGGCTGAGGGACGTGGCCGGGGCTGAGGGATGTGCCCCCGGCGGAAAGGCGGAGCAGGGAATTGCCTGTGGGGTGCCACGTCTGGTGGCATCACGCACCGTCGTGATACGCTCCTTGGGTGATACGCATCCAGCCGGACCAGCTACCAGACCCCTGTCATCTACAGGGTCATCTCACCACGGCCCTGAGTGTTTACTCCTCGTTTCTAATGAAAGGTATCCGTTTCAAATCGGCACCTCTGGTTGAACCGTATTAAACGAGCAAAGAAACAGCGGAAGCTGCCCAAGGAAGTGGCTCGGATCTGTGTCCTCCTGAAATCAGTGCCAGAGAGAGCCCATCCGAGTGCCCCAGACATCCCCCTGGTGCAGTTAGATCATTAGGAAGTGTAATTTAAGTATTTTGCTCCAGATGGAATTAATATCTTTTTTTTCAGATTGACTCTACCCCCAAGAGTTAATGTCTCCATTAGTGCCACAGCACGCCCTTATAAAATGCATTGAATTTCATGCGTATATTGTTGCAGATTAAAGTTGAAAAATTTGTCATCTAAGTTCACCAAAAATATTTCAAAGGACTGAGGCGGGGGGGTGGGGGGGGGAGGAACGTAGAGATNGGGGGGGGGGGGGGAGGGGGGGGGAGGAAAGGAGAGATAATTGTGCAAACGGTGCTGCTTGGGAAATATATTCCTTACATAATTCCTTCATCTCTTTAGAAAGGCTTTGAAGTTTTCTAGTGAATAAATTTCTCGCGACACAGAATGAGTCCCTTCTTCTGCAAAGCTAATTAAGCAGCGCTATGGCGGAACAGCATCACATCGGGTTTGGGGAAGGAGAGTGGATAACTTTGTTTCTTTAGTACAATAGTAATCCATAGTTAATAACAAACATTATGGTAAATAATATTACTGACCTTGCAACAAGCCGTTGAGCTCTGTACAGGCACCGTTTCCTCTCCCAGCTGTAGCGGTTGGGGTTTCAGACTAGGAATATTTGGCAGAAAGTGATTAAGTAGGATCTTGAATTCACAGGCATGCATTTAGCAGAGGTTAAAGCCTTAAAGAGGAATAAAATCTCTACCCCGACCCTCTCTGTGATAAAGCACAATTTTCCTCTGATAAATATAAAACCATTCCCCAAAAGGGATCAAAGCTTCTAGACAGGATGATGAGCCACCAAAAGGGACAGGACAGAAGCGAGGCTGTCGCTGTCAATTCCTGCTGCGGCAGGACATCTGGGAGCTTAAAATCCAAGGTGATCACAGGAGATCACTGTGGGACCTCAGGGGATCCAAATTACTGAGAGGGTGGTGAGCTCCTGGCCGGGGTTGCCCAGAGCAGCTGTGGCTGCCCCATCCCTGGAGGTTCAAGGCCAGGTTGGACGGGGCTTGGAGCACCCTGGGCTAGTGGGAGGTGTCCCTGCCCAGGGCAGGGAGGTGGGACTGGATGGTCTTTAAGGTCCCTTCCAACCCAAACCATTCTGTGATTCTATGAATCGCATATAGTCCCTTCCTGACCCCTTGAGATAACTTTAGCCTTTGTGTTATGGGTGAAGGAACACCAACCTGGCTTCTGAGAGCTTTTATTCCTTCCTTTCCTTTCTCCCAAGCTTTCCCGGGCCAGGGGAAGGTTGCAGGATGCAGCTCGCCTCCTCCTCCTGCCGTCAGGGAGGTGCCACCAGGGTGCAGATGAGGGAGCCCGATGTGGGAGGTGAGGTGGGAGGGACTGGTGGGGCCACCTTCAAAAGCCAGAAACCTCATTTTACTGCTGACTTTTTCTGGTTCCTGTGTGTTTTTATGGGGTCTGTGCTCAAGCGGATGCTCAGTCCTCCAACACCTTGCAGCCGCTGTTCTTTAAGCTGTGCCTCTGCTGCTCGCTTCAGGTGGCAGGAGTTTCTGGGAAAACACATCCCAAATCTCATTAAAACTTTCCCTCCATTTAATCCTGCTCTTTGCTGCAGGAATATCGTACTTACCTAAATATACATGTCGCAGTTAGCATAGTGGTGAAGCTGACCTGGAGACACCGGGTAGACAACCAGGCAGACGACGAGCAGTTCTGCTATTTTTCAGCGCATTCGGAAGGGCAAAAGCCTCCACGGCTCACACAACCTCCGTTCCCCTTCCCGGTACGCGTGTGAACTTGGTTGCGTTTTTCTGCACGATGGAAAGTGTTTGCACACCATTCCAAGGCCATCCGTGTAGTTTAATGCCATTGAAAACGCAGCTGAGGGTTTCCCACTCGTCACCCTCTGATCTGCTTGTTCTTTATTTTTTCCCAGCTCATATTTGAAGGAATCCGGGGCCCTGGCATCGAAGGTGATATTGCTATCGATGATGTATCAATTGTGGAAGGAGAGTGTATGAAATCAGACCAACCGGCCAACAGTAAGTGGCTCTTTCGTACGGGGGGGGGAAAAGCAAATTTTTAAATCTGAGACACCTGCTAAAATGGATTTTCTCCAGGAGAACAGTATATTGTTCTGTTCTGCTGGAGAGCCCTGAAGTGAAAAGTTTTCCTCGGAAGCACGCTCGGGAGTCAAAACGTCTTTGTTCAGCTGGGAAGATGCTGGTTTAGCAGCGCTGCGAGTGAAAGGCTGGTGGGCACTGGGCAGAGGCGAGACCCGGGGGCTGCAATCCACGGGGAGGCTGGGCTGGGTGGTGCTGGGGGTTCCAGGTGGGCAGACGGATCGAGCACCGTTAACAAAAAAATGCTGGGGGGTCCAAACAATATGCAATTCCTGAATATCAGTGTTGTGATTCCCTGTGGACCTTGTTTCATCCCTCCAGCCCCATGTGTGCGTTACAATACTACCTTTAGCTCCACAGGCAGGTGGGTTTCCATCCCAACGTCTCCTGCCTCCCTCATCTGCTGGGCGCTGTTCTCGTCCCCTTTGTGGAGGTGACCTCCAGGGCGCTGTCCTGGGGACCTCCAGAGACCATGGCTCTGCCGAGGAAGGTTGGAGGCCCGCGGTGTGGCAGCGGTTGTCCTCCACCCCGTTGTCCTCCCCGGCTGCCTCTGTGTTGGTGTGCAGGACAGGTTATGGGGGCTGAGCCTTTGATCTTCTGAGCCGTGTAGCAATGCTGACTGTGTCTGGGCAGCTCTTTAATTCTACCTTTTTCCCCCCTTTTTGTAGATTTACGATCAGGTGCTGTTGGGACATTAGCGCATATACGACTTATCCCAGTTGTCATCCTCATGTCTGTCTTAAGTCATCAGAGGTGACCTTATCCTGACAGAGGCTACAAAAGATTCACCAGGCACTGGCATGAAGAAAGAGTCTTTGTAAAATGGACATTTAAAAACAAACTACCAAAGATTCCTCCACTGACTGACTCAAAAGTTAAATAAATACATAAATAAATTAAAAAGAAAAAATTAATTAAAAAGCACTGGGGACATAAAAGGCATCACAGGAGTGTAACTCACTATGAACCACGCGTGAGAACGAGATCTGGCCTAAGTAAGGAAGAGACCTTAAGGTGCTTTTGTGGTCAATAATGAATACAGCATCATCTGGTTGAACTCTCGGAAAAGAGCTATAGAAACCCTTGTCAAAGCACAAAGTCATGGCTGGTTTTGTTTCAAATGAATAGTTTGCTTGTTACCATGGAAACCTAATGGCCTGCCAAAAAAAAAAAAAAAAAAAAAGGAAAGGGGGGGGGGGGGGGA